>JADMNL010000035.1:93295000-93300000 GCA_016271365.2 Neoceratodus forsteri | reverse complement strand
GATGACAACACTTCTCAGTCCCATGCCCACCGCCAGAACCTGCCCTCCTGCATCCCAATACCTCCCACCTGCACCTCTGCCTGCAGGACATTGGATTTTATGTAAGGAGGCAAAGAGGAGCAGAAGGTGGTCCCACCGCTGAGGGAGAGGACACAAGCTGGGGGGTGTCCTGCGGGTGTGTCAAGGGTGGGTTGGAGGACGGGGTCCCCAGGCAAGAGTGGTCATGACAGGGCAGGAAAATGCTGGGAGATGAATGAGGGAGTTTCCAGAGGTCAGTGACCAGAGGGAAAAAGTGATAAAAAAAAGTAGTAAGACATGGGCACCCGATGACTTGGGTAGTCATGCTGCATGCTTCCATGTTGGTGAACCAAGTTCAGAAGGAAGCCCAAGAAGCTGGTTGGATGACCCTGAGGGGGGAGGAGCCATTGCTGCAAAGCAGCAGTCCCAGACGGGGAAGGACAGCATCATGTACTACCACCCTAATGACCTCTGTGGTGGTCCAGGGAGCTTGCCTCACCTACAGGGGCATGCTAGAGCATGCGAGGTCCAACAGAGCTTAGCTCAACATCGGGGAGCTGTATTACTTCCCCCAGGACCAGACTGGAGAACTCCATCCTAGCACTCTTGCACAAGAGCACACTCTACTCTTAAGAGCTACAGTGGTCCTGCCTGCGGATTGGCTAAAATTGCATTAGCATTTTATAACAGTCCTCATAATCATGGGCACTGGTTAATGTATTTTGCCTGTTCAGCAGGGGGACTTGTGAAAATCCAATTGGCCCTATTTCACAAGATCATGGAAACCCATTAAATTCATGGTAATGGGAAATGCTAATATAAAATTACAGTGTTCCATGTGATAACAAGCATTTGTCAATGCCGAATGTTGATTGCGTTGGTGTGTTGAGCTCGCTTACTGCCCCTCTGTCACTTGTTCAGTCTGTTTCTCCTGGTGCTGCAGGCTGCTCTTTTGTACTGGGCTCCTGCTTGCATTGGCACCTTGTTCTGCCCACTAAGAAATCTGCAGCTGTCCCAACAGAGCTCTGTTGAGGTGGCTCACTCCCCCTCTCTCACTCGCTCATTCTGTTTCTCCTGGCACTGCAGGCTGCCCTTTTGTACTGGGCTCCTGCCTCTGTTGGTGGCTTTTTCTGCCCACAAAGAAATCTGCAGCAGTCTCGACACAGGTCTGTTGAGCCTGCTGACTCCTCCTCTCTCACTCACTTGTTCCATTTCTGCCGGCGCTGCAGCTGACCTTTTGTACTGGACTCCTGCCTGTGTTGCCGCCTTTTTCTACCAACAAAGAAATCTGCAGCAGTCATGATAGAGCTAAATTGAGCTCGCTCACTCCCCCTTTCTCACTCACTTGTTGTGTTTCTCCTGGCACTGCAGGCTGCCCTTTTGTACTGGGCTCCTGCCTCTGTTGGCACCTTTTTCTGCCCACAAAGAAATCCACAGCTGTCCAGACAGAGTTCCTTTGAGTCGGCTCACTCCCTCTGTGTCACTCACTCATTCTGTTTCTGCTGGCGCTGCAGCCTGCCCTTTTGTACTGGGCTCCTGCCTCTGTTCACAACTTTTTCCGCCCACAAAGAAATCTGCAGCAGTCCCGACAAAGCCCCGTTGAGCTTGCTCACTCCCCTTCTCTCACTCGCTCATTCTGTTTCTGCCAGCGCTGTAGGCTGTCCTTTTCTATTGGGCTCCTGCCTGCATTGCCATCTTCTTCTGCCCACAAAGAAATTTGCAGCAGTTACAATAGAGCTCTGTTGAGCTCGCTCACTCCCCCTCTCTCACTCGCTCATTCTGGTTTTCACACCACTGCAGGCTGCTGTTTTGTACTGGGCCCTCGCGTGCATTGCTGCCATTTTCTGCCCACAAACAAATCTGCAGCAGTCCCAACAGAGCTCCGTTGAGCTCACTCCCTCCCCCTCCCTTACTCGCTCATACTGTGTCTCCTGCCGCTGCAGGCTGCCCTTTTGTATTGGGCTCCTGCCTGCATTGGTGACTTGTTCTGGCCAGAAAGAAATCTGAAGCAGCCCCGACACAGCTCCACTGAGCTCGCTCACTCCCCCTCTCTCACTCACTCACTCCATTTCTGCCAGCGCTGCAAGCTGGCCTTTTGTACTGGGATCCTACCTGCATTGCTGCATTTTCTGCCCACAAAGAAATCTGCAGCAGTCACAATAGAGCTCCACTGAGCTTGCTCGAGCTTGCTCAGTACCGCTCTGTCACTCGCTCATTCTGTTTCTCTTGGTGCTGCAGGCTATGCTTCTGTATGGGGCTCCTGGCTGCATTGGCACCTTTGTCTTGTCCACAAATAAATCTGCAGCTGTCCTGACAGAGCTCTGTTGAGGTTGCTCAGTCTCCTTCTGGCACGTGCTCATTCTGTTTGTCCTGGTGCTACAAGCAGCCCTTTTGCACGGGGCTCCTGCCTGCATTGACACCTTTTTCTGCCCACAAAGAAATCCGCAGCAGTCCTGACAGAGCTCTGTTGAGCTTACTCAGTCCCTCTGTCTCACTCACTGGTACTGTTTCTCCCACTGCTGCAGGCTGGCCTTTTCTACTTGGCCCCTGCCTGCATTGATGCCTTTTTCTGCCCACAAAGAAGTCCGCAGCAGTCCTGACAGAGGTCTGGTGAGTTCGCTCACTCCCCCTCCCTCACTCGCTGTCTCGTTCTGTTTCCCCAAGTGCTGCAGGCTACCCTTTTGTACTGGGCTCTTGCTTTTGGTACTTTTTCTGCCACAAACAAATCCGCAGCAGTCCCAACAGAGCTCAGTTGAGCTTGGTCTACCCCCCCACACACTTGTTCGATCTTAATCTGTCCCAAACACTGATAACACTGATTTCCCACAGTGACTGTGCTATTCTCCGTCAGGAGTGCAAAAACATATTTTAGCCAGGATGTGAAAAATGACAGCTGTACTGTTCATAAGGAGGTATGAAAAACTGCCACTGTTGAAAATGTGGTGTGAAAATATTACAAATTTGCAAAGTTACAAGGGTGCATGGAAACAGTTCAATGCACGCTTGTAACACAGTCATGCTGTGGAGTTTCATCACCAAATTTTCAACATAGGGATTTTAGGACCTCTGCTCATGAACAGTGCCACTGTCATTTTCTTAATCTGTCCCGAACACTGATTTCCCACAGCAACTGCGTTATTCTGTCCCACTACAGTGAAACTACATTTCAGTTAGGGTGTGAAAATTGACTGCTGTACTGCTCATAAGGAGGTGTGAAAAAATGCCACTGTTGAAAATCTGGCATGACAATATTACAAGTCTGCGAAGTTACAAGAGTGTGTGGAAAGTGTGCAACGCACACTTGTAACACAGTCATTTGACAGGCTATCATCACCAAATTTTCAACACAGGCATTTTAGGACCTCTGCTCATGAACAGTATCACTGTCATTTTCTTAATCTGTTCCAGACAGTGATTTCCCACAGCGACCACTCTATTCTGCACCAGAAGTTGCGCAAACACATTTCAGCCAGGATGGGAAACATGACAGCTGCACTGTTCATAAGTAGGTATGGGAAAATGGCAATGTTGAAAATCTGGAGTGAAAATATTATAAATTCGCGAAGTTATGAGTGTGCATGCAAACTGCGCAACGCACGCTCGTAACACAGTCATTTTATGGAGTATCGTTACCAAATTTTCAACATAGCCATTTTAGGACCTCTACTCATGAACAGTGTCACTGTCATTTTCTCATTCCGTCCTGAACACTGATTTCCCACAGCAACCACGTTATTCTGCGCTGGAAGTGCAAAAACACCTCATGAACACTGGCACTGTTGTTTCGTTAATTGGCCACAAAAGGTAATTCCATGCAGTGACCGCGAAATCACCTTTTAGGGCCAATTAATGCCATGACAATTCAAGAATTCATGAGGAGGGGTCCCAAAACCCCCATGTTGGAAATATAGTGCCAAAATTCCAAAATATGGCAGAGATATGCCTTAAAGTTGACAAAACCCTACTTATTCCATTATACAGCTTACCGTTATTTCCTCAGTTTGTGGTCAACTTTGAAGAGTGCAGACGTGTTCCCGGTCCACCGAAGATCATTGCGCCAGACTCTGGAGGTAAGTACGAGGTGAGAGGGGTCTGGGGAGGCAGGGTACACAGTGGGTGGGTGCGGGTTGTGGGGGGGGGAAGAGACACCTCTCAGGGACAGTTTCCTTTTTTTCAAGTTAAAAAAAAGGCATGTTGCGGGACAGTTTTTTCTTTCATGGGGCAATGTGGCATGCTGGGGTGGGCTCCCAGCATGCCAAAGGACTCTTTCTTTGGGTGGCAGCAGTAGCCAATGGGGGATTGGGCACCCCCATCGGCACACAACAAAAGGGGGTTTAGATTATGCTGACAGGGATTGGGCACCCCGTTGGCAGACAATGAAAGTGGGGGGGGAATTACAGAATGCCGACGGGGAGTGGGCTCCCCTGTCAGCAAAAATCAACATTGGGGCACTGAAGCCGATGGAGACTGGGGCCCCCGTCTGCAAATAAACATAGTGGGGGGGTTATATTGTTTGTGAACATGGCAGCAAGCCGCCACCATGTTCACAAACAATATCAGGGTTTGGAAGTTCCACCCCGCAATAACAGGTCACTCCCTCATTGCAGTGGATGGCTGACACTGCAATGATGAGGCAGCCCCTGATTGCAGTGGTGAAATTGTCACAAGTTGGTGGCAACATTCCAAACTACTGTCACCAGCAGTGTGCAATGGCAGTGAGGGAAGTGGAACAAGCCTTTGCCGCGCCTCCACAGCCTGCTTCTGAGAAAGCTGTCCCAATATGTTTCTTGCACTGCGTGCAATCAACATAAAAATGCTTTCTTACTTTTCTGGTCACTGTGAACCAGTGGTCATGCACATTATCAGTCAATGTAGGGAGGGAAAGAAACCTGGTTGAAAAGTACCTGCTTGTTGTACCATGCCTCGGCCTCCTTTTGGTTCTTCTTGACTGCAGCTTCATACTCCAACCTCATGTCATCCAT
>JADMNL010000035.1:93127500-93290000 GCA_016271365.2 Neoceratodus forsteri | reverse complement strand
TTTCATAGTACATCCACAGAGCAAGAAGTTGTGCTCAAATACAGAACCAGCACTCAGATGAAGAAACAAATGTTTTTTACTGTTTAAAAGAGTGCTCACATTGCTCACAGCAATTGCAAGTAGGAAAACTGAGAAGTAGCACCGCTTCTTGCTCTGTGGATGTGTTTATGTGGTGGTTGGTCCCCTCGCTCATGGTGTAGCATCAGCCCAAAAAATGCTGAATTGCGGTAAAGCCTTGTTTGGATTGTTTTGTTTTCATAGTATGCTGTCTCAATGCCTATTTAGTTCTAACTCTATACTGTAGATGCTGTTTGTACAGTCATGTTACCCTGTACCAGACTCACTTTGCTTGTAATGATTTTGTCATAATAGTGTGTGAACCTACCCAGGTCCATCTTGTAAATGAGTTATTCTCAATGTGTTATTCCTGGTTTAATAAAGAATTGATTTATTGACTCTCACTCCCTCCCTCCCTCCCTCTCCTATCACTCTCTTAATCCTTATCTACTGACCTTCCCAACCCCCTTGCAGGGTACCCTCCACATGGTGGTCCCAGGAGGACTTGAGCTTGCTCTGAACCCATGTCACTGATATCACAAGCAATAGCACTGTTGCTACACTGGTAGACTGGCTCAAAATGGTTTATTGTATTTTTTTTTATTCTTTTTAACCGGGTAAGGCCCACTAGACTCAAGGCTTTTTTTCAGGGGAAGTCAGAAGTACTGGGGAGGTTAAGTGACTTGCTCAGGAGCACACAGTATGTGAGTGGAGGTTATGGGAATCAAACCCCGGTCTGCTAGGTGTACTAAGCTCATTCACAACTAGTCCTCCTTGTGTTCTTGTGCCACAACTCCTGCTCCCCTTCACATCATTTGTACCTGGTGTCCAGTGGAACTGCCTGTCCAGACTTATTTCCCCAAGATGTTATATATTGTGGTCCTTTACTGATCTGTATCCCCTATTGGCTTCAGTGCTGTTGATGCAGCATTCTGACCCCTTATGGTGCTCAGAGTGCCAGCATCACAGCGCCAGGCAATCTGGGTTCCGAATACTGAATGTGTTGCCCCCTCCATTCTGACACCCTTATCACTTGCCCTAATCAGTTAGTAATGCAGGGGTGTCAGAAAGGTCTGTGACCACAAAAGAAAGAAATACCTGTACCATGATTTGTGAAGGTCCCTCAAAAATGCACTTAATTATTTGAGAATGTGTGTAAAAGACATGCAATGCTTTTTAATCTTAGCTCAGGGATTGCAGTCAAACCTAATTGTGTTTAACTGACCTTGGATAGTTTTTATCCTGTATAACTGTTTTATGGTATTTTGCACCATATATGCATCTCAGTATCTGTATCATTGTTTTGTACCTCCCTGACATGGATCCTTTGCAAAAGAGTGTCTGACTCAAAGGTTTGTTGTTCTGATTAATCAATAAATAAAAAATAAAATTAATAAAAAAGGCTGATGCAAAATTGCCACTTGTGCAATTTTGTGCCATTCCCTTGCAAAAGAGAATCAGGCTGCTGGTGCTACAACTTTAAAAAAAGATAGTTAAATGTTGTTCACAGCGAGTCCATGCACAAAGAAAAGGCTTGAGATAAATTTCTAGCAATAAAAAGAATACTAAAAATAAAAAGGGCGAGGGCGGTATGATATAGATTTTCAAGTATCTTAGGGGAATAACAGGGTATGGTGGAAAGCATATTTTAGAAAACAAAACTGCACAACCACAAGGGGCATGATATGAAGCTGAAAGGTGGAATGCTCAGGGGTAATGTTAGGAAGCATTTTGTCACTGAAAAGGTGGTGGAGCCATAGAATGGCCTTCCAGCAGAAGTGGTGGGTGTGAAAATAATATGGGGGTTCAAGAGTGTATGGGATAGACATAAAGGTTCCCTGGATATGTGCAGAGCAGGAGAACCACAGATCAAATTGGATCTGGGGCTGTAGCAATGAGTAGGGAATTGAGCAGACTAGGTGGGCCATATGGTCCTTATCTGCCAACAGATTCTATGTTTCTAATGAGAGTGTGTGTGGGGGGGGCAGGTACTTACTTGGTACGGAAGTCATCAGCAGCCAGTCGTGCATTGTCCACTTCCAGAGACAGATTGGCATTCTCGATAATGCGTTGCAAAATCTGAATGGAGAAATCAGAAACAAAATAATGTACTGTACTGGGGTTAATCTTGACAGTCTCTGCTACTGAAGTTGCATTAAGTAACAGAGCTATTTAGAACAATATTGCCACGTGCTGCACCATAACTTATAATATCATTACTAATGGCACTGAATACCATTGTTCCAGGTCATTTTTCACGTGTTGCTGTGCACCTACTCACTTTTTGTGCTTCATTATGTACTTCTTCAGTCTCTACCATTGATTATGCTTATGTGATTTCATGAGTGACAGTAGCTGGTGATGGTGAATATTAAGGTTGAAACACAATGCAGACATGTGAGAAGACATAGTGTTTCATGTAACTGACTCGCATAACTGAAGTGATTTCGCTGGATTGTTGATTCTGCTGAGGCAAAGGGCTACTGTGACCCAGAGTATAGGATTTACAGCCTTTGTAATTAAGCTTTCATTTTCCTACCCTGCGTTCCCCAGCCTTGGCAATCAATGCTGGCAACTTGTTGGCACTAATATTAATTAGGGTGTTAGAGTGAGGGATTGTTGATTTACTCTACTGGAAAACTGTAGTGATACAGCACGTCCAGCAGGACTAGCGCAAAAAAAAAGTGATAAAAGTTTTATGAGAAGGGTATTCAGAGACAAGGGAGACATTTATTTACTAACTGCAACTAGAGCAGGTCATATATGAGGGCTTGGAATACTATCACTCACAGTCATGCATTATCCATCCCTTATGGGTCTCACCTGAACCTGTATGATTGCTAGGTGACTGCCATTTGGAAGACATCCAGGTAATTCAGGGGAGAAGCTTAACAGAGAGAGAGAGAGAGAGAGAGAGAGAGAGAGAGAGAGACCTAGACCTAGGTAGACTGTGTATGAATCATAAACGTTACCATGCTGCTTCACTGTGTAGCATGTCAACCAGGGATAAGTATAGATATACAACAGGAGTGGGGGTAAAAATGACAAGATAAAAAAAAGATATCTTAGTTAGTGACATTAGTAACAGCAAGATATAAAAAAATCTCATTGCTACTGTTGTCACAATTAGTGTTGTGCAAAATTTGAATATTCCACCCAGTGAAATATTTTGCGTAATTAACGCAATATGCAAAATATTTTGCTGGGCGAAATGCAATATTTTGCCCACAGTTGTGAGCAAAATTTAACCCCCAATCCAGCGGAATTTCACCTGCAGGTGAAATTTCGCCACCACAGGTGAAATTCTGCCACTGCTGGTGAAATTTCTTCTCCCACAGGTGAAGTTCCACCACTGTTGCTGAAATTTCACCGCCCACAGGTGAAATTCCACCAAGAGCAGTGGACTGGTGAACTGGTGAAATTGCGAAATTCCGCTGCATTTTCACAAAAAATTTCGCACAGCAAAATTACAGATTTTGTTGTAATTTCACTGAATCTCTAGTCACAATGGATATCTTTTTAAGTCACTGTCATCACAGTGGAATACTGAACCAATCAGAGAGCAGCTTCTACAGTGTGGATGACATCATAATGCCTAGTGCAGCACTAAAGCAGGCAGTTAAAATCAAACAAAAGCAGCAACATTTTTAAATAAACTGCAGATTTGAAAGCTATAACTTGCAAACGACTGTTGTATATATCAAATATACAATAACCTGACTCAAAATAGGCAATTTTTCTTCATTTGTGAGTGGGCAGGACTTTCATAACTCATTCCTGGCTCTGCCACTCATGAGTTATGGTCCTTCCCCCTCACACTTGAAGATAAATTGTATATTTTGAGTCAGCCTATTGTATATCCTATAGTATGTGCTGATATATCGCTGTGTAGCATGGCAACCAGGGATAAGTAGATGTGTGTACTGATATATCACTGTGTAGCATGGCAGCCAGGGATACGTAGAGGTATGTGCTTAACTGTTAAGTCACAGTTCACTTTAATAGGAATCCCTATGCCATATCTAGATACACAGTGCTACTTATCAGTGAAAGAAAAGGTAACTGCCATTCCAAGTACCAAGTAAGTGTAAGAACAAGGAGAAACTATTTATTTTTATTTTTTTTGCCTGGCTCCCTTAGCCTCACAGATGGGCTCACCTGTGTCCCGATGATCTGCCCTCTCATACTCGTGGAAGCCCCCCTGAGTGGAGCTACCATTGGTGGAACTGTCATTGCCAGAGGGGACAGGCACCAGGAGTGGCTCATATGCGGGGAGCTAGCATTTTTCTTGTATGCTCCCTCTGGAGCCAGGTGCATGCAATGACACAAGCAGAGGAGAAACCCACACGCTTATGTGTGTGCTCCCCTCTATGCACCTGCACTCAGCTCCCCCCATGCTCTCACATGGTGGCTTGCTCCCCAGCCTCTGCCAGAAGGCAACCAGGCATCTGTGCTGCAACACCTCCCCAGAGAGAAGGAGAGCAGTCCTCCAGATGATTGCTCCTTCTCTTCCCCTGCTGACCCCAAGGGGGAAACTGTTTCTGTCTTGAATGCAAATCTGTTTTGGCTAAATTGGCCAAACAACCAGCTGCATTACAGGGTTTAAGCCAGTGGTTTCAAACACCGAATCCTGTTGGCCTCAGACAGTAACCACCAAAACTGTACTGGTAGCTTCAGTCCTTATTTCAAGTACTGAACTGAGGGGGTATGCAGTGGTATTGGTATTGCATATAGGCACTTCTTAAAACAATACTTCATTTAGCCCCTTTATGCCCAAATCAGTCTTTTAAATGTGATTGTATCATACCCCCAGTCCCCCCTCCCAAAACACACACACGCCGCTACCTTATTTGTTTCATTCTGAACCTCCTGTTATACACCAAACCATCTGATATAACACATGTATTTATTTATTTATTTATTTATTTTTTTACACATCACACATTATCTCAAGTCTCTGAGGTATTTTAACTTGAAAAGTATCTTTAAGCAATATACCATAAGAGGGTGTTGGTGATGTCAGAATTTACCCACACCCTGGGGTGTTTGGCCAGGAGGCGCAGCCAAGTGGCCAAAACACCCCAGGGCATGGGTTAATCCTGGCATCACCAACATTCTCGAGTGGCATACTGTGATTATACAATGGATGTCTGTACATTTTGTGTGTGAAAAAGTAAGAAAAAAATAAGTTGGTTTAGATTGTTTATTAATTTGTATTAGATTTGTTGTTACCCATGGAGAAATTGTGCTTTGTTAGTAGGTATGCACGTGTGCAGTAGTGTCAGCAAGCAGGTAAGGAGATACCCTGAATGGTTACAGCTTCGGGAAAACAGAGGCTCGAGGAAACCGCAGTCCGGAGTCCAGCAATGTAAGGTGTAGTGCATATTTAAACAGAGCAAAAACAAAGAGAGGTAATTTTGTTGTGGGATGTTGTTTTACAGTGTCGCTGACAAATTGAGTAAGAGCAAGGTTCTGAAAGTGAAATGGAGAGAGAGAGAGAGAGAGAGAGAGAGAGAGAGAGAGCTGGGGGAAAGAGTAACATTTTTTTCCAAAGCCAGAAAAGAAAAAATATATAATTTTCCTGTGATTGGAGCTTTTTTTTTAATTCATTGCTGAATTACATTTTTGAAACTTGTGGGATTTTTGATATTGTTCACTGGGACTGCAACATTACAACTTTGTGGAGGTTTTGCCCTGCGATGCGACTGTCGGTGTTTTTGCCGGTTTTATGTTTGTGATGGTCGCACTGATTTCAGGGGGGCCCTTGATGTGGCTTATTGGTGGCTGGCACCTCTTCCCCGTAGGGTGACTGTAGCTTTTACAATGGGAGAGGAGTGCCAGGTAGCCAATGACATTACAGGATATGTGCTTTATTTTAATGCCCATTGTATATTCTGTGTTTTTAAAGGTAAGAAATTCCCTTGTGATTGGGGCTTTAAAGAGCTCTGGGGCCATTCATAATCATGCTGGTGACCGCATTTGAGAAACACTGCTCTAAACACTGCTTGAGAGTTTTGTCCTAGACAAGGGTGGTTACGGCCGGATATGGCCCAGTATATCTCAAGGAGTCAATTAGCGCAAATATTATTTGAAAATCCAATCCAGTCTTCAGGAATGCTATTGTAAGAAGACTAAGAATTATGTATTTATGTAGATACAGAATCTGGCTGAGAACAAATCTGGTGCGATCTGTGTGAATGAATGTGCTACTGGCAGAAATTAACCTGAGGGATATCACTTCAGATTGTTCCAGTGTCTGCATTTTCATACCTTCCAATTCTCATTATTTTCAGGATAGGGTTTCTCCTTGATTTTGCCATTTTTTAACATTCCCCTGCTTTTTCTGGCACCAGTCCATGCCCCTAGAACTATCAGAATTAAAGAACAAACTGTTCCCCTATCTTTAACTAACTTCAGGAATGCATTAATAACACCTCAGATTTAGTTAGGCATATTGTATGCATTAGGGCCCTGTCAAAATCTCTCTGATTATAGTGGTCAAAATCTGGAGACTGCTCTCATTTGAGGAGTGCTGGCTTGGAATCTCTGCATTTATAGATGAAAGGATCGTGCATACAAAAGTTACGTTTTAGAAATAAAACCAGGCAAGCCTGCCCAGACTCTCGACTTGATGGAAGGGGCATTATGCTGGCAGTTTACTTTTACCTGGCAGTTTACATTTACCTTAACAGATGCTCCCCATCACGGAGGAGTTGTATTTATCTGGGTACAGGACAATAATTGACATCATTTGCAGAGTAACGGAGCTAAGACAACATTCTGCGGCTTACATGTAAATAGGAACAGCTGGAGACGCACGCGCACACACCCACTTTAATTTTCCTGTCACCCATATGTGGCATATTGGCACTGAAAAAATAGGGATGACTGATATGTTGTTCGTCAGGTCATCAAAATATTTGAATGGGGTCTTCAAGAAATTGAGGGAACTGGACTTGTGTACACACAGTGCTAAAGAACAACTGCCTTTCAATTAAAAATTGACTTCTTTAGTACTTAGTGTATCGCGTGGGATGGTGACAGTTACTGCACACTCTCCATGTGGGACAGTGGTGGTGTCCAATAGTAAATGAAGGGCATTCCAGAAAATGTGAGACATTGTATCCATGCACAGTGCATGCTCATGCCTGCATATACTGTACTCTGCACAAATAGAGACACACAGACGCGCGAGCACACACACTCACTGTATGAAGGCATGTAGTCATTCCTCTTTAATAAGAACTCGGGTAGGTAAGGGATTCTCAGTGTACGGTAGTTCTGCGGATGTCAGCGCCATTATATAGGACAGCAAATGACAGTAGAGACAACATCACTTGAATGAAGCGAGAAGTGTTCTCAAAGGAGTATCAGGAACAAAACAAAAAATAACGGAAGCCCATTCTTCAAACATTATGAAAATGTATACTAGATTCACATCAACACTGGAATGTGAGAAGAACATCACTAAAATAATGTTACCCCCCACACACACACACACATTTTGTACTGCAAGATTAGTAGGGGGAACTAGAACTGCTGGTTTCTCTCAGACGGACAAACTGAAAATATTGCTACTGAAGATTGGCTGGGGAGAATATGAGAAGATTTTGCCACGGTCTGGGCAGTCCTGAACTGCGGATTAGCTCTTTAATCTCCCCATAACGACAGATAAACCAGCAGATCCCTTACCTGATCTCTCAAAGGTTGGATGATGTTGTCGTAGTTGCTCCAGTCTTGGCTCACCACTGTTTTGCTGACACTGAAGTCCTTCAGCTTGGCTTCCAGCTCTCTGTTGGCGTCTTCCAGCTCCTTCACCCTCTTTAAGTAATTGGCCAGACGGTCATTCAGATCCTGCATGGTCTCCTTCTCGTTGCTTATGATGGCTCCACCCCCACCCACTGCAGATCCACCGGCCCCCCCAAATCCTGCTCCTCCACCAAAGCCGAAAGCCGACCCCCCACCAAAGCCTGAGCCGGTGCCTCCACCAAAGCCGAAAGCAGACCCCCACAAAACCTGAGCCAGCGCCTCCACCAAAACCTCCCCCCATACTGCTGTAGGACACCTGGGCTGAAGATCTACCGAACCTCATGCTGCCGCCGCCAGCCCCTGCACTCAGAGCACCCCCTCCTGACACCCTGCTCGGACTCCCAGCATAGCTTGAGAAGCTAGAGAATCTCTGACTTGCACGAGTTGACATGGCCTCTGCAGCAGCGCAAACTTTGCGAGTGAAATAAAAATCACAAAAAGCTAAAGCTTTTTAGCTTCAAAGTTTGAAGGCACCAGGTGTCAGTGACCAGTGCCGTGCACCTCATTTTATACTGTAAGGTCACGCCCACTTTTCAAGGACTGACCAGTCAAGCAGTCCCAGCCCCCACCACCCAAAAAAAAAAAAGCCAGAGAACCAAAGCTCCCAATTACGGCCAAGGCCCCGCCCACCGGCCACAACTATAACCAAAGTGTTTGGGTTAAGGGTATTGGAGCGTCATTAGCTGAAAAAAAAAGTTGGACGAGTCTTGAGTTGGCAACATTCATTTGCCGGTGTGCTCCACCGTGTGTTGTGGGGTGCCAGACAATGAAAATGAATACTATACCTGTTCTGTATCGGGCGTTCAGATCTCTAGCGCCTTGATTGCACATAAAGCACTGGTTCTCAGTAACTCGTTATATGTGTTACGTCCAATGCAGACTGAGTTATGGGGACCATAATTGTCTCATACCCCCACTGCAAGCAGCGATCGGAGCTTCGTGCACATTAATCTGTGACCTTGAGATTGCATATAAGACCTTCCTTATTCACAAATGCTACTCGCAATATTTTTCATGGTAGGGCAGATGCAGCAGTAGAATGCGCCGGCAGATCTAACTTTGTACAGGACACCCATCTTACTTGCTTTGTGTCTCGAATGTCTTATGTCCCCCAAGTGCTGGTCATTGCACCGAATTTATTAAAGAGTTTTATGCCCACGCCTGTCTGAATAAGTTGGATGCAACCTCGCACCTGTCTTTTGCAATTAAATTAACAAAATAATTCAGATTTATGCACATACTCACACACAGGTGCTCATCTGTACAGAAACACGGGTAATTTCTAACTCTGTGCAGATTCCATAGGCGTGTATTGAGAGCAGCTTCCACAGGGGGGTGTATTGGGATAAATGCACACATAATCATCTCAGTGCGGTTAAGGTAATACTCACTTACTTAGCTGTGTATTGAGAAAAGTTATTTGAGACTGAAGTAGAGTTACAAATATGTGAAACCGTGCGAGTTACGCAGAGTTGCACAACACAGTCTTGTTAATATTATTTTGCACATTTCTACAGGAGTTTATTAATGAGATTCGTGCAGTTGCGTTTATTGATGCGATGAACAGTATGCACAGCGTCACAGGTATTTAGTAATGTGTTAAACGTACACTTACACGCACTGTTTTTTTATTTTCTTGGTGAAATCCTTTCAGATCAGTTTGAGTAAGCACACTCGGCTGCAGCCTTAAAGCAATGCCCACCCCCGTTTCACCGATCCCTTTGTTTTGGTCCCCTTTGAAGTCACCAGTACTCGCGCCAGCTCTGTAAACAGGAATGCACTGTGCTCTACTTGTGTTTCTGCTTGTGATCACTCTCTCCTAACAGACCGTGTTTGCTATCCCTGTTGGATCTGTTCTTACAATGACCATCGCGGCAACTAATCTATTTCTGTATGTAATCTAGGGGCACCGGGAGGGCGAGTCTAACTGTTAAGTGGGTGCAGCCCTTGCTAGTAGCGTTGTACTGCCAAGCAATAAGGATTAACTATAACTAGTGTCAACAGAAATCAAGCAGTACACCCCTACACTTAACACTCTGTTCCCTGGATTTGGAGAATATCTTTGTAATTCAGGATGATAATTCCCACCACTGAGTTATGACGGTAGCGCACGGTGCTGAAATGGTACTTTCTGAATGTTTACTGGTATGCGCAGTGATTAGAAAACAGAACTGTCATTGTTTCTAAAAGTTTATTGATCGACAATGACGCGTCTTTACAATAAAGCTAACACCTACAGTAACTATAAAATACATATGCATACTACACTAGTTAGACATTAGTAGGTTCACAGATCAATGAATCAAGATAATTATGTCCCTTTAAATCTACGTTTATGTAATAGAAACATTGCATTAGGGGTGATCAACACAAGCAAGCAGGAGAGGAAACTGAAGGAATTGACCACTTTAACTCATTTGGCTAATAATCAGGACTGTAAATGTAACCAAGGCACCTCTGGGTTGGGTTCTTTCTACCTTTACCTAAAATACATTTGGTGTAGTGCTACCTGAATGTTTTGGTAGTATGCAGGGGTGTAGCCAGGAATTTAAAAGTTGTACTCAAAACTTAGAAACTTGCCCCCCATGTTGCCCCCATAGGTGTGCACACAGTCAATGAATAAAGAGGGCAAACAATCCTCTAAAAGCTAGGGGGGAGTCTGGGGGCATGCCTCACCCCGAAATTTTTTTAAAACTTGTCAAAGTAAATGGTGCATTTTCCTGCAATTTAGAGCTAATTAACAGACTCTTACTTATATTAAAAATAATAGACCATGCCCCATACTTTGTAACATCTATTGTGGATAAGGTTAGATTGCCTTGCAGCTGTGGCAGCATGTAGGTGGAGGAGGAAAATAAAAGAATACTTAAGTAATATACTGTAGAGGACATATGTTTCGGGTCCATAAATGATTGCATGTCCGTTGGAATTCATGGTACAAAAATTTGTGCAAGCACAGCATCACATAACTGCTATATACTGCAGTAGTTGTTCTAAACTGGGAGAACTTAGGCCAAACTATGTAAGATTGTTGTTTTTTTTACTTTATTTAGAGATTATTGTTAGATTACTTGGTAAATTGCAAATTATTTTTTTAAATGTTTGTTTAGTAGCATTTTAATTTATGCTAAAGTTTAGGTGATGTTTGTATAACATTTTGTTTAAATAGAGCTAGGGTTTAAATTTAGAAATTGCTTTTATATACATTTTATTTGTAGAAATTATTTTGAAAGATGTTAATGTTTAACCTTTTAGGTTGTGTATTTCTCTGTTGCATCCTAAGTGTTGTGACTCAAAATCTAACACAGACAAAAAATCCATAAATGAAAAATGATTGGTTAATTTCATTTAATCAATCACAAAAAAATAATGGTAATAAATCAAGAAGAAATTCTTTTCAGGGAATACTAAAAAAATAAATTTTGGGAGGATATTACAGGCCTTTGAATCCTTTTAGACTTAACAATGCTATTTCAGATTTATCTGGGACAAGTTGTTTGTTATTATTATTGGGGGGGGGTATTGAAATGAATCCAGGGCCTAAATATTTAAAATTTAAAATTTTTCATGATAACGCACATAGTATTGGTTCTAAGAGTGATGTTTTAGCAACTTTGTTGAAAGATAATGATCCATGTATATTAGGGTTACGTGAAACATGGCTTTCAAACAAACATCGAGATGAAGAATTTGGTACTCAAGATTACAAAGTATGGAGGGCAGATAGAAAATCTAGAGGGGGTGTGATGCTTCTTTTAAAATGAATATTGGGTTATTCAGAAATTGTAACACAGGGTAGTGAAAATAATATAGAATTTTTAGCCGTATACTTGGGACACTTAGGATTAGTAACTTCAATTGTTTATTCACCTCCAAGGCCAAAAATATCTGATCTGGAGATAATTTTAACCAAAATAATTGCTAAAGCAGGAAGTAGACCTTTAATCTTGATGGGAGATTTAAATTGTGATTGGAAAAATATAAGAGGGAGACAATTGAAAGACATAGTAATTAACTTGGGATTAAAGCAATTTATAAAAAACCTACTAGGTATACATCAAACATGACAAATGGATCTATATTGGATCTAATTCTGGTGTCTACTCAAATTGAAATTGAAGCAGTGGGTGTTTTACCACCATGTCTTGGAGATCATAATTTGATTTGGGCTACTTTGCCAAGGTCTTGGTTCAAACAAAATTTGGTTTATGAAAATAAAAATTGGACTAGGGACTTTAGAAGATTCTCAGAATCTAGGTTTCTAGATAGTGTGAGTAAAATAAAATGGGATCAATGTTAATTAGTCCCAGATATCGATACTTCAATTAAATACTTTAGTAAAATTTTTGAAGAAGTATGTGATTTACATGCACCAAAAGTCAAAGCAAAGAAGAAACTAAATAAATTACTGTGGATAAATGACAAACTTTTAAAACAAATTCAAATTAAAAATAGAATTTGGAAAACAGTTCTAAAATCAAAACTGGAAAAGAATTGGATTTCCTTTAAAGCTATTAGAAAGAAATGTAAAAGGTTAATTAAGGCTTCAAAAATTTCATTTTACAAAAATAAAATAGACTCAAGTACAGATCCAAAACAGTTTTGGAGAGTGGTTAAGAAATTGACTAAACCAGGATGTGATTCCTCAGAGGAGATACTTAGGTTAAAAAATGGTAATATTATTACTGAAAATCCAGAGGAAATGTGTAATGTCTTAAATAACTTCTTTGTTAATCTCCCAAATTGCAAAATACCTTGTCAATTAAATTTAAAACAAACTAAAACAGAGTTTACACAAAATGGATTTCCCCCATTTAGAGTTAAAGCTTTGACTGTCACTAAACTACATAAACACTTCAAAACATAAATATTTACAAAGCTTTTGGTAATGATTGTTTGGAAGGTAAATTCTT
Organism: Neoceratodus forsteri; assembly: GCA_016271365.2. Lineage (NCBI taxonomy): Eukaryota > Metazoa > Chordata > Ceratodontiformes > Ceratodontidae > Neoceratodus > Neoceratodus forsteri. The sequence continues at coordinate 93,277,221 of JADMNL010000035.1, read as the reverse complement.
GAAACTAGTTGCTTTCCATATAGCACAATTATTACATAGCTATTCAATTGGAGTCTTCAAATTGGATATTTTCCCTTATTCTGGAAAGAGAGCAGAGTTAAGCCAATTTTCAAAGGGGGAGATGTGGTAAAAGTTAACAATTATAGGCCTATAGGCCTATTACCTCTTTTGTCAAAATGTTTTGAAAAACTTGTCTCTATCCAGATAATGGATTATCTGGATAGATACAGTTTGCTAACAATTAAACAATCTGGCTTTCAAAAAAACTGTTCTACCACAACAGTTCTTTTGGAATTCTATGACCAAATAAACAGGTCACTGGGAGAAAATTAGGAGACAGCTGTTATTTTTGTAGATCTTTCAAAGGCCTTTGACCTGGTGGACCATCCCTTGTTAATTGAGAGACTGTATGAAATAGGTCTTAGGGACAATCCTTTAAAATGGTTAAAACCTTATCTGGGTGATCATTTCCAGAGAGTGGAGGTACAAGGATGTTTATCAGGGAAGAGAAATGTCAATAGAGGGGTTCCTTAGGGATCAATTTTAGGACCTCTTTTGTTTCTAATATTCATAAATAATCTTCCATTGATTGTAGAACAAACAGAGATTCGACTTTACGCCAATTATATGGTAATAACTGCAGCCAGAAGAATGGAAGAAATATTACAAACTAATCTAGAGTCTGATTTTCGAAAGATAGAGGGGTGGTTCACCAGGTCAAGGCTAATAATGAATACAAAAAAAAATTGAAGTGCATGAATTTTCCACTAAAAAAGTGGTGATGTTGTTCATAATTCATCTATTTACACAGGGAATCAAACTGAATTAGAAGAGGTTAAGGAATATAGTTATTTAGGGATCATATTTGATGAGCATCTGTCTTTTTCAAATCACATTACTGCACTGATTAAAAAAGTTAATAGAAGGACAGGGGCATTAAGAAGAAGCACTGATTGTTTAACATTTTCAGATAGAAAAAAACTGGCAGATCAGTTAATCATTCTAGTGTTAAGATATGGTGAATTAATATATAGAAATACAAATAAAGTTCTATTGTGTAGATTAGACAAAGTTTATTATCATGTAGCAAGATATGTATTAAAGGGAAATTATCGGATTCATCATTGCCTATTGCTAAGGAAAGTAAACTGGTTGCCTTTAGATATAAACTATCAGTGCCATTGGTTGTCTTTAATACACAAAATGAAATATTTATTGGTAAATCATCCAGTTTCACTAACATTATTTTCAGTGAAAAATTGTCAAAAACGGTTGTTAACAAGACCAGTTGATTTAAATAAAATAGCTGTAGGTGAATTTCAATATAAATACTGGGACAGGTCTTTGTTATATCAAGCTGCTAGTTTTTGGAATTCTCTTCCTGATGAGGTAAGAGAAATTACAACTTATTTCTTATTTACTCAAACTATAAAGGAGTTATATGCTCACATTTGTGAGTGTTGAATGGTCCCTGGAGATGTTTTGGGAATCAGTTAAGATTTCTTTTATAATAATTTATCTGAAAGTGTTCTAGGTATACTGTGTGGTTTGTATTTATATGTATTTAAATGTGGAAATTACTTGTATGTATTTAGATAGGAACTTACACAGCTCTGTCTTGTAAACTGGATTACATCCAAATGAAATGTATTATCTGTATAAAAATAAATATTTACCTTTACTTAGTCTGACAGCAAATTTACTGGCAGCATTCTGTGTATGGAGTGCACCATGTCATTATTAAATTGATTGAAAAGCCATCCCAAGAAACCAGAGCATAAGCATCCCCTTGATGTCAGGGATGTAGACCCAGCTGAGCTTGCACATACCCCTGGTGTTGCTGTGCCAGTAGCTGTAGCAGTTGACAGTGAGCTTGCCTCTGTCAACCCTCCTACAAAGAAAAGATGGCAAGGGACCTATGCAGACTACACCCCTGAGGTTCGTTTTGAGTACAGACAGTATGCAGCTGATCATGGGGTGATGTCAACAGTGCATTATTATCGATTGAAAACTAAAAATAATATAAATTAAAGCACACATTTGAAGCTTTAAAAATGATTACTTGGCAATGCTGAAAGGAACTCCAGATCCTGCACACCTAACAAAAACCTTGCCATGTAAAACTAGAGGGTGACCCAGTATGGTACTCGATGATGTTACAGAGCAGCTAAAAAAATTAGTGAGCAGCCTCTGTGGAGAGGCTGGTGTTGTTAACGCACCTGTGGTGCTCGCAATCGCACAGGGTATATAAAAATCCAGTGCCCCGCACTTGTTGAGAGAAAATGGGGGGTCGACTGAGCTGATACAAAAATGGGCTTGGCGCTTTCTGAGAAAGAAGGGGTACAGCAAGCGCAAGGGTACTAAAACTACTCATAAAACACCAGCTGACTTTAGCAATCTAAAGTCAAATTTCCTAACAAGAATTGCTAAGTGTGTTTCCCAAGAACTAGTACCCCCTGAACTAGTCATCAACATCGATGAAACTGGGGTGTACATGATATCTGTGTCCCAGTGGACAATGACTGCTACAGGCTCCAGACAAGTTTCTGTCGTAGGACTAGGGGACAAGTGGCAGGTTTCTGTGCTCTTAGCTTGCACTCTGTTCAACTCATTTCTGCCACCTCAGGTTATCTATAAAGGGAACACAAACCATTGTCACCCAAAACACAAATTCCCCAATGGCTGGTGCATAGTTCATTCAGAAAACCACTAGGCAAATCAGTCCACAGTGATGCTGTACACTGTACACTGAGGCAGTGATAATACCACACTGCAAAGAAATTAAAGTAAAATGCGATCTCCCATCCCAACAAAAGGCAGTTCTCATCATGGACATGTTTCAAACCCATACCACACAAGTTGTTCTGAGCTGCCTAGAGGAGGCTAACATAGCGTCAATCTTTATACTCTATCATGCACTGACCGTCTCCAGCCCCTTGACATTTCTATAAACAAACTATTCAAGGATAATCTTCAACACTGCTTCACAAACTGGTCTGCTGGTATTGTGGCAGAAAATGTTTCTCAGGGGAACCAAGAGTTCAAAATTGACTTTAAACTGGGCCAGCTTAAAGAATGGCATGCTACCTGGCTAGTGCATAGTTTCACGGAGCTTTCAACTAGAGCCGCTGACTGTGGTAGGGGGTTTGCTGCGGCTGGTACCCTTTATGCACTCTAACAGCTTGAACTGGGTAAGTTGGTTTACTTACTTGAGTTGTTTCTAGACATTCTGTCAGTTTCAGCTCCTGTCATTTGCTCCCGGTTTGTTTGTTACAGGACAAGGTGAAAGAGATGGCAATGTCAGATGCCAGACTAACACAACCTGAGTCAGACGTGCTGTTGTGTACCCTGACGTCAACATCACTTGTGGCACCTCTATGCTATACCAGTCATGAGGAGGTCAGTGTGCACTCATACAGATTTATTTATATATTAATATATTTATTTATTTGAATTCTAGGATTGCAAATACCTTTGAGCAGGAACTGCTCATTTACAAAGGTTCCACATCAGAGGATGGAGGGTAAAAATACATACAAAGGTTGACAATGATTGACAGACTTTAAGCACAGCAAAGGCTAGCCTAAGGCTACTGTCCTACTTGGGGAGAGACAACAACAAGATAAAAGCAGGTTTCCTAGTGAAAATAACACATGAGCAATAGAGTTAGTGAGGGTATGATAGGTGGGATAGAGAATGGAGTAGGCTGGCTGAGGGGCCATTGTCTAAAGGGAAGGGAAGGTAGTAGAGATACATGTCTGATAGAAGTAGGAGGGGGGTCCACATCCAAGAAGTGCCAAAGGAAGAGGGGAGTGGAAATGGAGTGAAGGCACAGGGAGGCTGTACATGACAAAGGGTTGCACCTCAGACCCGTGGCTGATTCGTACAGTATGCAGATTGAAGCCAAGTGTAGACTTGAACATAAATCAGACTATAGTTTTTTCTAATTTTTTTTTGGACTGCAGAGACCTACCTCAGAGTTCTGCCTGTCTGATTCAATCTTCACCCTTTTCAGCTGTGAAAAAAAAGAATAATTCATTCTGTCAATCAGAAGTTCAGATTCAGAACGATAAAAGCTTTCTCTGGCGTTTTATTCTCCAGGTACAAAACCCTGTTGCACTTTTATGACCCTTAAAATCCCAGTGGTGGCACTCAAAATATAAAGTGGTACCCATGCTCATCTGCACTTTTTGAAAATAAGTACCCACTTTCCCTTGTTTTTCCCCCTATTTATCCCATATTGTTGCTAATTTTAAACATACCCCTTTCCTTGATTTGACAGATGAGGCAAAGTACCACTCATTGGTGAAAGTGCCACCACCAGGTTCAAAATATTTCATGTGGTTTAACTTATCATCTTAAACATGCACCAGTTAATATTTAAATGCAACTTCTTCTGGAGAGTGCCTGTGAACCAGGCTGTTGTGTCTAGTCAGATACAATTATATCAGCAGTAATTAACCAGCAGATTGCTTTTTTCTCCCTCTGTAAATGACACTGTGGCCAGGATATTCAGACTGCACCAGGCAATGGCGCAAGCCTGGGTATAGCACAACTGTGATGCACAGGGGCCAGGTCCAGGTGATATTCAAGTTGAACATGGCACAGTCAGCGCACAACCTGTGCATGGCGCAGTGGCACTGCACCATCACAAGCCACTGATAGGGAGAATGGGGATGCACCAGCATAAGTGCAGTTGCGCTAGACACATCACCTGTGATATTCAGTGGGGAGGCATGCAAATGAGGCCATAATATATGACTGTGCATGTCATTATGGCCCCATTTGCATACATCACGCAGGGCAGGCCGGTGACTTGTGCCTGGTGCCCTGCCCAGCATGACATGTGCTGTGGGGATCCTGGTGCATCCCCCGCCCTGTGGCCGCGATCGCGTGGTATATGTTAACATAGTAAACCCTGGTAGTCTAGTGGCCCCACCTTCCAGTCCCCAATACTCCAATGAGTTTGAAATGTGCCCATCCCTGGTTGTCTAGTGATCCCCCCTCCCACCTGAGTCCCTGAAAAATGGCAGTATGAGGTCCCTGGTGGTCTAGTGGAAACCCCCTGCTCACTGCCACTATCATGGTGATGACCCATACCATAATGCCCTGGTGATCCAGTGGCACCCCCCATCCCACCCACCAACACATAACCCCATGCCCAACCTGATCCCCCCCGGAACAGCCTACCCCAAGAGGTTATGGGTGTCAACACTGTGGGAGGATTCAAGAATGTATGGGACAGACACAAGGGAGCCCTGACTACAAAGGGCAACTAGAGTGTCTAAATAGGGCTAAAGCAAATGGGCAGACTACATGGACCTGGTGGTCTCCTTCTGCCATCAACTTCTATGTTTCTATATTTCTATTTTTAACATATTGAATAAAATGTTTTTACCTGAGCAGAGAAATACTTGTATTAGCAGCTTAGAAAACAATGACTCACCTCCAGCTTAAGCCATAAACACCAATAACTGGCCAATGGCAGGAGATGGTTAACACAATCTATCATATGGCGATGATAACCCAAGCCCTATGGTGTCATAGTGAATACTTCATTGAATTCTACAGACAATAGGTGTTGTATTAAGCCAGCCCAGTGGTGCTGAGGGTTGAGGTGCTGGATGCCACACCTCAGGCCATGCTGGCACCTGGGTTCGGAAATGAGCCCAGGCCGCTGGGGGTCAGCGGGGGAGGATGAGGATTGAGCACCCTTAGGGGCTGCTCTCTTCCCCGAGGGGTGGGTTGGGTTCACCTGATAGGTCAGCAGCTCCTGGTGGAGACCAGAAGTGCTGCAGCACATCTGACAGCACATACATAGCATGCCCTAATGCAGACAGGGATTGCCATGCACTCTGTGTCAGGGGTGTGCACATGCATGGGAGGGAGGTGGGAAGACTGCAAGGAAAAAGGAAAAACTAGGTCTGCGAGGATAAGCGATGGCACCTGCCCCCAATGCTGGGTCCATCCTACATGACCTTCCAGGTTCCTCCATCCGGATCCTTTCCCATGTCAGGGTCTGTCTCTAAGAGCACCCGAAAGAGTGGGGCAGCCCCATCCTGGAGGGGTTAAGCTGGGGGTACCAACGGTGGGTAGAGGAAGAGAGAGGAGGCACAGGTGGAGGACTTCAGGCAGAGGAGGATCAGGCAGAATGCCTGAGAGAAGCCCCTAGACCATGACCGGAGGGAAAGAAGAGTAAAAAAAAAAATAGATGTTGTATTTCAGGGATGTAGACTCTGACTTTGTTCCTTACATTCCTCAGGGATCCCCTGCCACTGGTCACTGTTTTGATTGCAATTGATTTTAGCAGAAACCAGACTTCCTGCAGCTTGGATCTGCTCTCATTAGTATGAGATGCACTGCCCCGATGCACTGCTGTTGCTAACAGATGTTAAGCCTTACAGAGTTATACATAGGTTTGGTTATTGAAGTTGCTATTACTAATTGTAAATTAATTACCCAGCTGTATGTTTTGCACTTTGCTGTCTAGTCAGTTGTATACATTGAAAATTACTAAATATAATGTATAAAAAATATACATGCCATCCATCCCACTCACGAAGGGTGAGTCTTTCGTAACCCCCTTCACTCAGGGAGATACACTGCACATTTGTAGATAAGAGCCTTACACAGAAGATGCCATTAATCTGCAGGCATGGGGGACAAAACCATAATGCATGGCAAATCTGCTGTTTACTAAATGCCATCAATGAAAATATCAGCATTTATGCAACAGTGATATAACAATAAACAGCAACATAAAGTCTTATCCTGGCCCCACACAGCAAGATAACAGTCCATTGCAAAGCCGGCAATGTCACATAACACACTGAATCAATTGGACAGCAGCTTTAACAGTGATGATAGAATTATAATAGCCATATACAGCACTGAAGCAGCTAAAATCAAAGAAAAACAATAAAATGTTATACAAACATCAGATGCAAAAGCTATAACTAGTAAACTGATGTCATGTAAATCAAATCTGCAGTGGTCAGACACAAAATATGCAGTTTATTCTCACTTGTGAAGAGGAAGGACTTTCATATCTCACCTGTCATTAGTTAAGGTCCTGTCCCCCAATATGTGAAGAGAAACGGCATATTCTGAGTCAATCTGTGGCACTTAAAGAGCATAAGACATGGCTGAAAGTGTACTGGGACACATTTTGTATCTCGGGGTTCTGATGAATTCAGTAAACCTGCAGGGTGAAGCTTGCAAGGTTTATTAATGTCCTCAGAACCATGAGATACAAAATGTGGTCCCTATAATACACTCTCGGCTATGCACTGCACTTTATAAGCTATATGGCCGTGATTCTGTGGGACTGCTGTTTTTTTAGTAAAGAATGTTCTCCTTTGACAGGAACAGCTGAACAGCACCAAGACAGGAGTGACAGCACAGTCCTGGGCTAGGTCAATCTAAATAAAGTCGACTGCTGTGACATGGGCAGATTACAGTTACCAAAATCTGAGGTACTTTGGTCAGGTTAGCATTATTGCTTTAGAACTAGGGACTTGGTTGTTATGCTTTCTCAGCTGATCACTACTATATCTCCTATACATTATGAGCTATTTAGGGGTGGTTAACTTGGAAATGTTTATGTGGGGGAACTCTCTCATCTACAATTTTAGGTGAAAGAACTGTCATATCTAGGGGTAGAGCTCCCCTTTAGTATTTGAGGGCAAGGATGGCAAGAGGTGCTGGAACTGTCATACAATGTTGAAAGTGAAGGAGGAACTTAATTACAGTGGGCTCCTGCCCAATTTAACCCCTGGAATTTATTAGCAATATGATAAATCCACAACTTATTCATGGCATGTTCCTGAAGGCACCAGTACTTCTGAGATTCAATATCCCCAAATGGTTTCAGACCTTGTAAATGCTATTTTTGTCAGGCATCGTAAGTTTAACTACTGGGTCTGACTGCAGGAGCCTCAGATACCTTACCTGCCATGGACATATCATGCCCTCACAGGAGAGCATGCTGACAGCAAAGATATTTAGAATACATTATTTCCCTTCTATTCTTTAAATTTTACATACACTGCATATAACACGCATAAAAAGGGTACAGATTATGCAGTTCAGCATTACACTGCATGGCTTCCCTCACAAAGTATGAGAAGGGACTCACTGCTGTGTCTTCCTCAGAGAGAGAGATCGCATTCGACAGCAATCAGCATAAGAGTGGATTCATACAGCTGTTTGCTGACTGTTCTGAAGTTATCTTACAGTGTCTTTATTTGCTCCTCTGTAAGGTTTAAACTCTGTCCTCCAATGGAATCTCTCCCGACACCATTCCTTCTCATCTCGGAATCTGTATTTTTTAACCATAAGAGAGTTTGTACTTAGGAGGACAGGAACAACAAAAAAGTTGTGTTTCTGATCGCTAAGTTTAAGCCGTCAGCCAACTCCACAACCCCCCTTAATCTAATGGTCTTTCTCACCTTAGCCCCCCTCACTTTGTTCTGTTGCTGCACTGTGCCTGTTTTCGTAATCAGACCATGAACACTGCTATGTTGAAAGTTGGCAGTCGGCTGAATAAATCAGTTTTTTTTCTGTTGGAGGTCTCTGCTGGCCAGTTACTCGAAGATGATCTATGACGATCTGCCACCTGCACCCACCGACTAAGGTGCTGTGCCACTGTTGACAAGTTGGACAGCCACTTGTCCTTCACACACTGAATCCCGATCCTTCCACACAAGAACTAGTTGGCAGTTTAGACTAGAGTCATGCGCTGATCGGCTTGCTGATGAAAATGAAATATCAGCATTATCAGCAGAGGCATAATAACATAAGACATCCTGACTTGCTGACTAGTCTCCAACTCACAGTACCCCCTCTCCCATCTCAGACCAGTCTCACTCAGCCTTGACCATCTTACTGGAAAAAAAAAATAATATAAGTCAGACGCAGAAGTATTTTATTGAGCCAAGGCTCTTTTTGATGCCCCTCTCAGTTTTTTCTGTACGCCCAGGCGTACTGAGTGTATATCTGCCGACAGCTATGGGTATGTCATAATGATTAGAAAACCAAATTGCCATTGAGAGTTCCCAGGTTTAAAACTCACAGTCTTGAAGTTCTGTGTGATCATACTCCAAGCCACCATATGGACCCCGGAGACAGTTGAAAAACCAATTATGACTGACTTACCACACATTATGACTGATCTTTTTCAGCTAGTTTGAAATTTATGACTTCAACTAACTAAAGAAAATTCAACCAATTTTTTCAACTTTCACCATAGTTTAATTTTATTTATGTACTAGTTTGTCATACTTTTTGAGACCAGTTAGTGGAAAAACTTCACAGCACATTCATTTGCTTTGTGAATACACTAGTATATAACAAGATACGGGTTAGAACTATTTAGACATATCTACATCCACTTTCGACAAAGACAACCAGGCATTCAAACATAATTTTGCAATAATAAAGTGATTGACTTAAGACACGTACTATTATTATTTTTCCCCCTTTATGAGAAAGGTAGGAAACATTGGTTGGGTCCAATGCTACAGAACCTCAATTAATTTTGTTACTATTATTCTCATTGTTTTGGTCTGGCCTTTCTTGCTTGCCATATATACCATTACTTGTGAGCATACTTGTCTTGTACTCTCACCCCCTGTCCCCCAAGCCACATAAACAGCCTTGGGCCCTGGTGTGGGAGGATTAAAGCCTGGTGATGGAGTGGGATGATGATGTACAACCCAAAGCCACATACGCAGCCTTGTATCAGTTGAGGGATTCTAATGTACACCCCTATGCCCAAGGTCACATAAGCAGCCTGCTGCAGCCTTGTATCAGTTGTGGCATGCTGCAGTACAGCTCCACAGACATATAACCAGCCTTTTATCCAGGATGCTGCAGAAGCCAGTAAACCTCCAAAGCAACCAAACATAACCAGCCTTAGACCTGTGAGATGCTGCAATACATCACCAACGCCTCATAACCAGCCTTGTATCCAGTGTGGGAAAGATGTTGCACTGCATAGAAACACAAAAATTGTCAGCGGATAAGGACAGCTAGGCACACCCAGTCTGTCCGTAAGCTTTACTGTGTTCCCTGGCTGGTAGCACGTAATAACAGCTACTCAATAACGACTAAGTCAGAAGGTTGATTCAATAATGATGAAAACAAGAATGGTGACAGTGAGTGAAATAATGACAACCATGCAATTACGGCTACCCACTGTAATAGCAATAGTAAGTATCAATGAGCACCTCACATTGCAAAAGGTAAACTGTGTGCTGAAGTGGTGCAGTGATAATGGCTCAGAAATTCACTCTAATCTATGGTCGCCATTATTTACTGTCACCATTATTGCAGTCACAGTTATGGAGATGCTGTATTGACGGTCACTGTTATTGATAAGCTGTTATGACATGGAACACCTCTGGCCCTATTGTGCCAGCAGCTTTCCCCCCTTCTTCCCACCTGTAAGGATCCAGTTGTGCATATCCCGGACATGTACAGAAACATAGAAATTGTCAGCGGATAAGGACCGCTAAGTTCTACAGCAATAGTACACTCCTGAGGCTACATAAACAGATATGTGTTTGAGTAGTACACCCCTTCAAGTTCAAAATTCAAAGCAACATAAACAGCATAAGACTCTTCTGTGGGTGGATGCATCATGCAACACTCTGGCCTGAAGCCACATAAACAGCAGCCTTACACCCTGATGTGGGATGCTGCAGTAGACTACTTCACCCCTGCACTGAATCAGTGAATTACCATAATCGCACTTTCTTTTTGTATATATACACACCACCAAGTCCAGGACTCACACACTGTCCAGACCACTCCAGCTGAGCTGCAGCAGTGCAGGACAGGCCAGGCTAACACAGCCCAGTGAGCCAAGGCATGCCTACTTGAGCTGACAGCTGTTATTAGGGTAAGTAACAGGGCAATCTTGATTGTTGTTGTACATGTAGAACATAAATAATAGTTGTGCAAGAAATAAAACTAAAGCTCCCACGTCAGGATGCTCCAGTCCATGTCAGGCTATGACCACCTGCCCTACCCCTACCCTCAGACCTTGACCCCCCCCCCCAGAAAAACAACTGGCAAGTACCAGGAGGTGCATGTAGTGCCACTGTGACCACTACAGTCTGCAGGGATAATGGGTAATCCAAGTAATCAAAGGTTATATATGCCTTTCCCCAAACTGCCTTCACCCTGCCACCGGCAACTTCCTCTCATTATGTCATTTGAAAATGTGAAATATTAAAACATAGCATAAACATTTAGTTTCAACCATGCATACACCAGCACTGTACACTAACTGTACCTGTGCAAGGTTTTCCTTATAAGGAGTTTTCACACACACCTGCATAGGCATTATTCTCTGTATAACAACCATCTGCAGTCTCAAAGGTACAATCATTACTAGGAAAGATCATTACCCCAAAAAAAAAATATATATATATATATATATAAAACTACCTGCCTGGGCTTCTGCCACCACAGGCAGAAAGAAACATTCTTCCTGCAGTCATGCCGCTCCCCTGCTGTGCAGCAAGGAGGTGCCCCGTCAGAAATGGCCTGCTGCAAACTGACAAAATCACATCATCAAACTAACAAGGCATCATGCCCACACACTCAGAGATCTACAAGTTAAAAAAAAGGCTAAAAGGGTCGAAATGACCATCAACACAGAAGCACATTGGAAACCAGTAAAAAAAATAAGTAAAATAAAGACAAAAACATAGAAGCACGAAACACCCTGCCTCAGCTCAGACCTTTCTGTTGGTGTGAACATAGAACTTTCTCATTCTTGCTCTCTCTCTTTGCTGGCAGATAATGTTTGCTTTAAAGGAAAGCTGTCATTTGTAGGGGCACCTGCCCCTGCAAAGTTTACCCTGCGGTTTAGGTTCTGTGAAAAAAGTGACTTTTTTCTAGCGCTGCAAAATAATTTAATTTAATTCTGAAAAGTCCGCTACCCAGACATTTGGCAGATGCTGGGGCAGCTCCATTAACTGTAAAGGTGTGACGCCACACTGTGCACTTCAGTGCATTTGTATTGAAGCATATGGTGTGGCACTGTGCCTTTACAGTGATCAATGCCCATAAATTTAAGTGCAGAAGTCCGAGTGCCATGTCGGCACTGTAAGTTACTATACACAATACATGTAAGTCCATTAGACACCCAGGCACCTTAAGCACCTCAACACTGTGGGAGCATCAGTAATTTTGTATTTCTTTGAAACTTAGCTTCCCTGCCAAATGCCCTTTGGGGTAACCATTGCCTCAGTGCTTGCACACAGAGGTTCTTTGTCTTTTAAACTGTTTTTTGTTTTAATTGGGTTCACCACAATATAACCAAGATCGACCATCTTAGGGTAGCTGTTTCATTCCACTGGGGTGTCAAACGGATGAGGCATACTGATGAGTCCTGGCAGGACGAAACACGTGTCTATGTCTTCTGTTGGCACCCTTTGCAAAGTGTGTGAGGGGGCCTTTCAGCACCATGCAATTCTGCTTACAGTTGAACCAGCATAATATTCTGTGGTGATTTGCATATGCAGCCCATGATGCTTTGCATCGTGGGGGCATCTGTGATTTTGTATTTCACCATACATATATATATATATATATACAGTATATATACTTTGCAAGTAAATATATATTGGATTATTCGTAAATTTTAGTTCCCCCGCCCACATTTCAGCTTACTGTCTCCCTTACACACCAAACAGTTTTCTCTGCTCCATAAATCATTTTAGCAAACACACTTTATTTTATAAAACCTGTCTAATTTAGTTTTCAGTATCTTTCTTCTTTTCCCGTTGTCTCTACTAGCAATAACGGGTTTACTAACTGCTCACCTTGATGCTGGCTCAATAATGACCCCTCTGTGAGTGATACTGAGGCTCCTCAGCTGCCCTCCAGCTTCGACGGTTCAGATTCAGAATCACTGCTTTTTTAAAAAAAGAAAAAGGACTCACTACGCTCACCTCACAGCCAACAACTACTCTAGTTCTTTCTTTACATTGCTTGAAATTCTTACCTCGCCAACACCAGTACTTCATCTGCAGCCTGAGCTCTCTGTCTGCTCACTGCCTTACTCCTTGTGGTGGTGCCCAAGGCCAAAATACCAGCCAGGGCCGGGCTCCCCCCTCGCATTGGGCACCAGTTAACAATATGATGCGAGGTGAGCTGCATTCTCCTGTGACATTTACCCTCAGAACAACTGCCGTTTGTAGGGTGTCTGTAATCCTGGCAGCAGCCCAGACCCACCTGCAGTACTACACATCCCAGTCTGTCACTCACCTCTCTGCATTCCTGAATCCTGCCCATGGCACGTACCAAACCAGCTGCTCAGCCAGATGCTATCACTCCTGATGCCCTGTGGCGCGACCTGCCAGACAACACTGCCCTTCCCGACTTTCCCTCAAGTCTGCTGACTGCTGGTGGTGGGACCCGGTAGAAACTCCACACAGTGCACAACAAACTCACCCGGCCATGGTCCCCCTTGTCCTCTCACTGAACCCATTCCTCTGTCCACTTCATTCTCTCACCAGGCCTACACTAACTGAGCTCATGTGCAGCGCACACAATGCCTGGCTCCTCCCTCTCTCTTACTCTCTATTGGAGGACTAGCAGGCACCGAGTGAAGGCAGCACTTGGCATTGGTTAGGAGGGGGGATGGAAGAAGGGATGTGGCAAGGGGCATTCACAAATGATGTCTCAGCTTTTTTGGGATGGGGGCAGGCTGAACAGCAGTAAACTGGAAAGGCAGTCTGCGTCATGGATTTAAAGCAAAATATGACTACAGTCAATTATGGCAGCAACTCAGGGCAATTCCAGCTAACCGCAACCACCCTGAATTGTGGTCCATGATTCCGATGGCCAATGGCAGCTCTGGGATCTACCACCATATGTCCCAATACACTTCAGTCCCTCCCAGCTATTCCGATTGAAGTTGGATGCCACTGAAAATGGGACAGCACAGCCAAGCTAGCATTGGTGCATGTAAAAATGAAATGTAAACATTAAATGTAACAAATATTTGTCAATACCAAACATGAGTATTTGCACTGGTATTTGGCATTCATGCAGGGCCCCCCACCCCAGTTGTATCAATTTCCCTTTAGCATCCATATCCCAACAGACTACCTCTCTGCAACTCCTCTTGCATCTGAGTAACATTTCACCCTCATACTTCTTGCGTGTCTGTCTTAGGAACCCTAATGCCCTGGGAAGGTAGGAGCTTGTGTGGAAACTGTGCAACCCGCGCTTGTAACACAGTCATTCAATGGAATTATTTCACCAAATTTTCAACATAGGCATTTTGTCACCTCTGGTCATGAACACTGTCACTATGATTTTCTTACTGTGTACTGAGCACTGCTTTCCCACAGCAACACTGCTATTTTGCGCTGGAAGTGAAAAAACACATTTCAGCCAGGATGTGAAAAACTGTTCATAAAGAGGTGTGGGAAAATGCAAATGTAGAAAATCTAGAGTGAAAATATGACAAATTCACGAAGTTAGGAGTGTGCCTGGAAACTGTGCAAAGCACGCTGGTAGAACAGTCATTTCTTGGAATTTTTCATCGAATTTTCAACATAGGCATTTTAGGATGTCTGCTCATGAACAGTTTCACTGTGATTTTCTAACTGTGAACCGGACATGATTTCCCACAGCAGCATGTATGCATGAAGTGCGAAACACATTCGTGACCAGGAAGTAAAAATAACAGCTGTACTGGTCATAAGTAGATGTGGGAAAATGGTAATGCTGAAAATCTGGAGTGGAAATATTAAAAATTCACGATCTTACGAGTGTGCGTAGAAACTGCGCAATGCACGCTCATAACACAGCCATTTTAAGGACTTTTGCCACCAAATTTTCAACATAGGCATTTTAGGACCTCTGCCCATGAACAGTGTCACTGTGATTGTCTTACTGTGTAGCAAACATGATTTCCAACAGCGACCATGCTATTTTGCGCCACAAGTGCAAAAACACAATTTGGCCAGGATGTGAAAAATGACAGCTGCACTGTTCATAAGGAGGTGTGAAAATATGTCTTTGTTGAAAATCTGTAGTGAAAACATTGCAAATTCATTAACTTACAAGTGTGCATGGAAACTGTGCAAAGTACGCTCATAAAACAGTCATTTTTTTGAATTTTTTCACCAAATTTGCAACATAGGCTTTTTGAGAGCCCACCTCATGAACACCAGCACTGTTGTTTCATTTATCAGTCCCAAAAGGTGATTCTGCACACTGAGCAGAAAATCACCTTTTGGGAACCGAATAATGCCATGACAGTGACTGAATTCATGAGAAGGGGTGTCAAGAATCCCATGTTGGAAATTTGGTGCAAAAAGTCAAAAAAATGGCCGAGATATCCACCTAAGTTGGAAAAACACTATTTATGCCATTATACAGCTTACTGGCATTTCCTCAGTTCGCGGTCGGCTTTGAAGAGTGCAGATGTGTTCCCAGTCCACCGAAGATCATCACGCTGGGCTCCGGAGGTAAGTATAGGAAGAGGGATGTGTGGGGAGGTGGGTGCACAGAAGGTGGACGCGGGTTGGCGGGGGGGCCAAGGACTCACGATGGACTTGTTTTACAAGAACTAAAAAAACCCCAAAAAAACACAGACGCTTTTGATATGCTGGGATTGGCTCCCAGTGTGCCACCTAGGTGAGGGGGTGGGGAGGTGGGAGCGCAGAGGGTGGTCATGGGTTGGGGGGCTGAGGGACTCACTGAGGAACCATTTTCTTGCTTCACAGGGATTGGGGTGGAATAAAAACGGACGCTGTGGGTACGCTGGGGTGGGCTCCCAGTGTGTCACTTATATGTTTGTTGGGGGGGACTGAAGCCAGCGGGCATTGATCACCCCCACCAGCCATACAGTCTGTGTGTTTGGGGGAAGCATGAGCACACTGGGGTGGGCTCCCAGTGTGCCAAATGTTTTTTTTGGGGGGGGCTGCAGTTGACAGGGGATTGGGTACCCCCATTGGCCACACAGTGTGCTGTGGGGGAGCATGAACCAAGGGGGATTGGGCACCCCCCTCAGCACACAAGGTGGGGGCTGAGGAGAACAGTAAGGAGGGAGGACATTAGCAGAGGGAGGAAGCAGGAGGGAGTTGATGCTGAGCTGTGCATGACAGCAATTCAGCTGATGTCGGTATGCTAATTACAAAAATGCTACCACCGCTGATTGCAGCAGACCTTTTCTTAGAAGGGAAGACCAACACAGCTGAACTCCTGTCATACACAGGTTGGTATGTATTGGTCCTATAGGGTCGCGCCTGCTACACTGAGCACTGCATTGGGGAGGAGGGTCACACACCTTCAAAGGTCATACTGTTGCAAGACATTCCTTGTGCATGCGATGCGCGCAAGTGAAGGTAAAAACCATGAGGTAAACCAATATTGGGAAGAAAGTGTGATATAAAACATTCCTTCAGATGGTGAAAATGAAGACATTTTCATTGGAGGGGATATACAGACCTTTAAGTACCCAAAGGGCTTTAAGAGATGCTGTGAACTTTTTATTTCAAAAACATGGAGGGAAAACTGTTAAAAGCTGGCTGGAGGTAGGTTCTGGATGGAAGTCAGAAGGCACATCTTCATGGAGAGAGTAACTGAAGGGTGGAAAATGCTACCAGATGAGGTAGAAAACAAAATAACTGTTGATGGCTTCAAGAAGGGGTGATAAGGGAAGTGTAGGAGTCTCCAGGAAGGGGAGGGATGGTGCGGCGCGACATGTGAGGAAGGATGCATGGGCTCCATATTGCGCAGACTTGACTGTAAGGCCTTTTTCTGCTGACATAATTTTTATGTTCTTATATTGTATTATTTTTTGTTCTTGAAGGTTCAGGTAAAAAAAGTTCACTTCAAGCTTTTACACCTTGCAAAAATATGTGCTCCGGTTCTGCATTTAAAAAAAGTATTTTGCCTGCGGACTGGTCAGATGCCATTCCAGTTTTTAGCTGCCATCTTGAATGTATCTCCAGTCCTTGAGCTTCAAACAGATTTGTCTGGCTGCCCTTCCATGACACTCATCAATGATTTCTGAAGGAATTCAACTCTGACAAAATAGAAAACTTGAACCAAGGTAGCTCAGGAATTTGTTCTTTGCAAACCTTTAGTCAGAGAATCAATTCATCAAAGTGAAGAAGATACTGGACAAGTTCCAAGCTGTATGATGTGTGTATCTGTGAATAAAAGCATGTTTCCTCTGGGGGAGTCACTGTCCTCTGCACAGCAAGCTGCCCTGAGGCTCAGATGCACCATTCCAGTCACAGGATGAGTTCTCTGAAAGTCATGAAAGAGAGACAGCTTTACAATCAGTGTTAGAATTACATTTTTATATGAGCATTGGGAGCCCTGGGAGCTGATGTGGACTCTGTCTTGAAAAAGAGCACCCCCCATTATAAATCAATGGCAGTCATGTATGAACTACTTGGGAACTATGGAGGCTGAGCCTTAACAAGTCCCTCTGTAATCCCAATGCAGTTTACAGTCCCTCTATGGTTAAAGCTTGGGTGGGTGGGTATAGGTGAGACGGGGCCTTGTAATGTACAAAAAACCTGTTCATGAATTTGAACATGTTAAAACATTCAGTGTTTGCATTTTGAAACCTAAACTTGTTTTGTATCGTGTTTTTTCTCCCTACCTCATCCTGGTAGTTGCCATACAGGCCTTTCTCTAACCTTCTTTATCAAGTGACCTCCCAGCTTTATCACCACTACACAGTTTCCATGGTGCAGGGTTCAAGACTACTGGCAGCTGTCATTGAGTCAAAGTGGGGCAATTTCTCCCCCAGTTTTGTCCTCCAGTTTCCTTCACCATTACTGGCAAAACCCACAAACTCATCAGCCTACAGTGTCACCAATGGCTGAAGGGTGATCACTCCAGCATCCTACTACAGGGGTCTCTAATGCTAAGGAAGTGCAGTGTCCCCAGTCACCCCACCTCCCCACACACAGCCCCTTCCCCCAGATTTTTCCACCTGAGCTAATGGACATGCCATGTTGGATGACTGCAAGGCCTTCCTCATCTGCTGCAGTTCACCAAATTAACCCCTCTGTAAATATGTGGCCTACTGAAAAATATCCATTTTGAGGTCTGATAGCTTCTTCCTCTGCCTAGTCTGCCCAGTTAACTGTAACCATATGCAGTGAATTATACTTAAAGGGGAGTGTAAGTGTGTTGCGTCTCTAAGGCTGAATGCCATTGTTTCTGTTTCAAAATGGAGTCTGCCTGCAATGGGTAAAGTAATTAATGCAAAAGGAAATGTTTAAGACAAAATAAGTAGGATGTTGTGGGGAACACATTTTGAATTACTGTTGGTAGGGAAAACTGAGACAAGCTACGGTACTAACATTAAAGGTGTAATATTAAGGAGCTGTATCTTGCCCTGCATTGTGCAGGCTGCATCTGGCCTGTGGACTTATCTGGGTGGTAATTAGAGTTGAGGTGTTGCATATCTGAGGCAGGTACTAGAGGCCCAAACAGAAGTGATGGTAAAGAAGTATATTATAGCCCTTAGAAACAGGAGAAAGTATAAAGAATTTCCAGGTTTTTAAGGTATCAAGCAGTATATAAAGGAACTTCCTATGAGTGGTACAGTGTCAAGGTATTGTGAACAAGACTCAGAAATCGCCACTCAAATAAGTGCCACAAGATTAGTGCTAAGAGGGACTTCAGAGAAGAGGGATTTAACAGAGGGATGGAACAAGGGACACTGCTTAAATTTTTTCATATCTAGTCAGTAGATTCAGTAATCTGTCAATGTTATCATATTAGGGGGAAGTAGTCCATAGCAGGAGATCTGGCACAACCAATTTTCAGAGGATGCTCTGTGAGATGGGGATGCCTGGTGTGTAGGAGGTTTGAGGTCTTTGTAGCAGAGGCTGAGTACCTCAGAGTTCAGATTCAGTGCATGAAGGGAGATCACAGATACAGAACTCAAGCATCTGCTGTTTCATTTCACCAGAAACCTCCAAGGGTTCACTCTGAAGAATGGACATTAGTTGGGAGGGGGAGTGGGTTGGTTTGGACAGGATAGCATTTCCTGGTGTGTACACTTAGAACTGTTGTGCCAGTCAGGCAGTAGAGGCAAGATGAGGTGGTAGGCCTAACCTCGTGGTTCCAGGCTGCTCTCCTAGGAAGGGCACTCCCTCGAAGAGTGATGTGCCAGATGGGAGGGCAGGAATCAAGGACAGGCAGATTAGCATGAAGATGATACTGATTGGGGACTCTGTGGTCAGAGGGATGGGGAGGCTTGTCAATGGCTCAACACTGGGGGACATATCCATCAATGCCTCCCTGGGGAGACATCTGTGAAGGAACTTCCATGGCTGGAGAGTTAGAACAGGGTAGGGGGAAACCAGATGAGATTCATCTGGGAACCAGTGATCTGGTGTAGATCAGGTTAAGGAAAGGTTCAGAGAACTACAATAGATAGCAAGCTTAGAGAAGTTACAGTTATAGTAGCCTTCACAGCGATCATTATGGTGCCACACACAGGAGTGAGTAAAAAGGCTAGGATTCTGGAGTTTAATGTATGGCTAAAAAATTGGGGCGGATAACAGGGATTCAGGTTTGTGGGGGACTGGAGAACTTTATGGGATAATGATGACAGGTATTCAGAAGGGACTGTCTGCATCAGAGTGGAGGGACACGAGTGAGCTGATGTAAATGTTAAATGTTTTCACTAGAACAAGATGAAAGTAGATGAGGGGAAGGGCTTTGTTAGGGCACAGGGATCAGAACAGGATCACTGTGGAGCCTAGCTGAACCAGTGAAACAAACAGGATTGATAAGGACTACTAGGGCATGTGAAAAAAGGGAAAAGGCAAGGAACAAAGCAGAGGGGGCAAAAGGAAGGAAGAAATTGGGGGAGAGACAGATGGAAGGTGTTGTGCACAAATGGCAGAAGTCTGGGCAACATGGATGAAGCTCAGGTGGTGACTGCTACAGAGGAAGTAGATATAGACCTGATTCTCAAAAGGTTACATCTGGCATAACTTGACTTGTGCCAAAGAAAATGGTGCAAGTAGCAAGTTAGGCCAGCAGTTGTGACATATGGTTTTCTGCAGAGCAGCCTGCGACATGCCGCAGGCTGCTTGTGCAAAAGTGGACTTACACCACCAGTTACACCCTAAACCCCCTTCAACATGGTGTTAAGGGGTTTATGGCAGCAGTTGCACCCTATTCTGTAAGGGCAGCAACAGTCCCCCAGGGCGCTATTCTACAACAACCCCTGCGGGAGAACCGTCAATGTAAGCTACACCAGCATATAGCTGGTGTAACTGTACTTATGCCCCCAGGGCTAACCCACACATCCCTCCTATGGTATGCCACCCTTCCCCCCAACACTGACCTGTCCCCAGCACATGTTTTTCCCCACAGGGCAACCCCTGTCCCCCCATACCACAATGTCCCGTAGGGCTACCCTATGCCCCAATCCCCTCTACAGGTATATATGCCCTGCAGGGCTACTGCATGCCCCTGACCCTCTTACAAGGTGAAAGTCCCACAGGGCTGCTGTATGCCCCTTCCTGAAATGCCATTTAAAAAACTCACAACCTGCAATCCGAGATAATGTCCCCCCATCCCCAATTCCCTACAATTCGCCCATACACTAGGCATCCCTGCTAGTCAAGTGGCTCACTCCTCCCACCCAGCAGCACCTGACCACCCACTCCCCTCCAAGACCCATCAGAGGCTGTTGACTGGCACAACCCACCTCTCACCACCATGGCCAGCGGCCAAATGCACTCTGTATGTACGCGTACTACTGTAATTAGCATGTGCCCAATGAATGAGAATTCATTCACTGAATGCATATTATTTACAGTAGTACATACTCATACAGGGCCCAGTCAGTGGCTGGCCATGGTGGTGAGTGGTGGCTGTGTCAGTCGCTGGCCTCCAAAGGATCTTGGGGAGTAGGTGGTCGGGCTACTGGGTGGGAGGGGTGGGCGACTTGACTACCAGGGATATTGGGGATATAATTAATACATAATATTAACAGCACTGCAATGACTTAGGTTCAAGGATCAGGGAATGGGAATGGGGGACATAGCCCTGTGGGGTATTTACATATTGGGGGATCAGGACCTGGGGGGACAGAGCAGCCCTGCTGGGCATTTGCATTCAGCTGGGGGGATAGAGGGCTGGGGGCCCCGTATCCCTGCTGGGCTTTCCAGGCTTGTGGGGGCATTTGCACCCTACTGCTGGTCAGATGCGGCTTGCGACATATTCCTCAGTTATGCCCTGCATTTGGCATACCTGTGGGCATGTCGCAAGTCACATGACTTAGCCAAGGGGACCTTGCCCATTACAGAATTGGGTGCAGGGTCTAACTGCAACCCCTTGCACAAACACAGTTTGCAACATGCATAGGGGTGCTTCTAAAATAGCACCCATAGTGTTTATTACTGAAACTTGGGCTAACTTAAACAACTGCTGGGACTTAAAGTGAACTCTCATCTAAGGCTGACATGCTAAATTTCAGGAAGGTGAATTTCAAACATATGAAGGAAATTGTGCTGTACAGGTTGGAGTAGACAGCATCAGCGGAGTGGAAGAAAAATGAGGAGTTATAAAAGAGGCCATTCTCAAGGCAACAAAAATATGTACAAGAGTAATTATCAGAAGACACAATTATAAGAGACCAATCTGGTTCTTTGAAAGGGTCCTGAAGGCAGCATGAGCTAAAAAAAAGGGTCCTTTCTAAAGTCTTGTACAAACAAAAAGCACGGGGATGAAGAATGAGACAAGTACCAAGTGAAAACTAGAGAGGCCATGAGGGCAGTCAGGACCACAAAGGCAGACATTGCACTACATCATGCAGATAGCATCAAGACAGGTGGGAGAAACAGTTCTTTAGACGTATAAGAGAAAAAAAGAAATACTGCAGAGGGAGGTGTCAGGCTAATGAGGTGCAGGGTAATAAAGGAGGAGGGGCAAAAGCAGCTGTGCTAAATGACCATTTCTGGTCAGTATTCACTAGGGCGAATACTGTCCCTTGCTGGAGAAAAGCACAAAGACAGCTGATGGCGAGGTCCCAAAAATAAAACTGCAGACATTTATTGATGAATTACTTGAACAATGACAAGAAGCCCTGAAGGTAAACATGGTGCTGGGGCTGTATGGGATGCATCCAAGGGTGCCATTGGAACTGATATCGGTGTTAGCTGAACCCCTGCTGGGGCTATTCAATAGCTCAATGTAGCAAGGGGTGGTTCCCAGGGACTGGAGGATGGCAGACCTAGTTCCACTGTACAAAAGAGGGGTTCCACTGTACAAGGGATCCACCATCTTTATGGAAGAAGCAGCATGCAGCTCAGATGAGCTTGCAGAGTGCTGATACAGTGCACTCCACTTATAATGGACACTGTTATAATGGACAGTTGGTTATAGTGGACAAAAACTGATTTTCCAAACAAAATATGTCAAATCCAATGCATTTTTCTCTGGTTATAATAGACAGAAACATTGCTTATAATGGACACTATGAAGCATTTAGGGGCATTTGTAGTGCTTTTTTGTTGTTGGGGGAAATGCAGAGCTGGTGAGCTTTGGTAAATGTAGAAATAGGATGGTGGAGCTACAGAGATAACATTTCTAACAAAATAATTCTATGCAAGTTGCATAAACTTTTATTAGTGAATTAAACTAAAAGTAATTTTTTTTTATTTAAATAAAACCCTCACAGTACACTTGTCTTTGTTCTTTATGCCTCTGCACAGGAGCAGTCTTCGTAGATTTAACCAAGGCATTTGACCTTATGGACCACCACCTGCTTATATCAAAACTGGACACACTTGGTCTCTCAGAAGACTCTATCTCATGGTTTGACAGCTACCTCTCTGGACGTATGCAATTCATTCAAATAAACAACTACAAATCTGATCTTTCCACCACCACAGTTGGGGTGCCTCAAGGATCCATCCTTGTCCCATTGCTTTTCTCGCTGTTCATAAACAATCTACCATTGATGTCTGGGCCATCCTCTACTATGCTATATGTAGACAACATAGTACTGTACACAAGTGCCAAAGATGTAACCACTATAAATTCCACACTAAACACCGATTTTGAATGCCTACATACATGGCTAACATGCAATAAGCTAATCTTAAATGGCAAAAAAACAGTGGCCATGATGTTCGGCTCAGCACTGAGGAGCACAGCTCAGACATCTGCACTGTCAATCTCAGGAACAGATGGCACCCTGTTGGAGGTGGTGGGCTCCTTCAGGTACTTGGGAATAATGCTGGACCCCTCGCTTGACTTTAACCTGCATGTAGCCTCCACCTGCAAAACTGTAAATATAAAGCTGGGGCTGACCTACAAAATCTGTTCCTCGCTAAACATGGCAGCTAAACTGGCCATTGCACAGGAAATTCTTAGACCCAGTCTCACCTATGGCATAGCGGGCTTCCATAATGCAAACAGAGTGGTACTACAAAGATGAGACACCTACTACAATAACATCTGCCGCTTTGCCTTATCGGTCCCAAGGTAGACCCACAGGTGTATATTGTACTTAGGTCTAGGTTGGTTTTCCCCTATCTCTTATCACGCTTACACCACAGGATGTACAATTGATTCTATCATTAGATCTGGCACACCAGAGGTGCTAGCCTGCCTGTTACATCAAGCAAAACAAGCTTATCCACTCAGGTCGGCAGAAAAGACTTGCCTTAGTTTATCTAAATGTGCCATGAAAATGGGTGAACAAGCCTTTTCAGCATTGGCCCCCAAGCTTTGGAACACCCTGCCCTCATCTATTAGGCTCTCCAAATTGCACAAGGTGTTCAAAAATTAGCTACTTGTGTACCTCATGGGCACTGGTAGATGCACATGCACTCAAATCACTGGAGCACCTGCTTAGTATAGCTCTCCCAAATCTAAAGCACTTTCCTTATATGTATGCCACATTCTTATGTGGGAAGGCTTAAGCCCTCTGATTGTGACCACCTGTTTCTCAGGGAGACCTGCACTACCTGATCTGTTGCCATATTGTTGCCAATCTGTTGCCATATTGTCTCTGTATGTAACTCTGTATATAACTGTATCTCTGTATGCCTCTGTATGTAACTCTGTATATAACTGTATCTCTGTATGTAACTCTTCCAGGTCGTGCCTGAAAATAAGCAAAGTTTCTTGTCTAGTGTACTTACCCGGTAAACAAAAACTAACTAAATAAATAGATAAAATGTCCTAGAACTCCACCATCCAGCCACTAGCATTATCTTCTTACCTCCTGCAGTAAACATCCTTAAAAGAACTCATGTTTCCTGACAGTTAAATAACTTCAAATAAACACACACAATACAGAAACATATGTCAAGCAGGATTCTCTCCCAAATCTAAAGCACTTTCCTTATATGTATGCCACATTCTTATGTGGGAAGGCTTCAACTGTCTGATTGTGACCACCTGTTTCTCAGGGAGACCTGCACTACCAGATCTGTTGCCATATTGATCCCATATGCTGCTAACCACTGCACTAGAACACGCTTTGTATGATTTTTTTCTCAGTTATTGTTTCCCCTGTTTGTAACTGTCTTGCCAACTGTGATGCAGCAATACCTGAGCTATCTATTATAGTCTAGTTTCCTTGCACTAAATCATGTGATGTTATTTGTCTCCTGAATTGCTATTGCCTCTGTATGTAACTCTGTATATAACTGTATCTCTGTATGCTTCTGTATGTAACTCTGTATATAACTGTATCTCTGTATGCCTCTGTAAGTAACTGTGTATATAACTCTATCTCTGTATGTAACTCTCCTGGGTCAAGCCTGAAAATAAGCAAAGTTTCTTGTCTAGTGCACTTACCCGGTAAACAAAAACTAACTAAATAAATAGATAAAATGTCATAGAACTCCACCATCCAGCCACTAGCATTATATTCTTACCTTCTGCAGTAAACATCCTTAAAATAACTCATGTTTCCTGACAGTTAAATAACTTAAAATAAACACACACAATACAGAAACATATGTCAAGCAGAATTCTGAGTAATCAGGGAAGTTCTATAATAAGTTTTCATTCACTCTAAGCCCATGCTTTCTCACATCAACACAGCTAACACATAGGCTACACTTTGTCTATATATAATGGACGCTTGATACGGACAAAAGGTGTGTGCACAGATGTGTTCATTATAGCAGGCATGCACTGTACTGCTTTAGCATTTAATTTAACTTTAACTTGAATCCAGCCAAAAGTTGACTGTGGAGCAGCAAATATTTTTTTTTCAAATTGAATAAACTTATTGAATTTATAAAAGAAGAAGAAAATTGAAACAGACAGAAGTTGACCATAACATAGTAGGTACCTTAGATTAGGTGAAGAATAACAGCACAACAGCCATACAAGAAAAATCCATCAGTACCAAAAAGGAGTAATAGTCTTCCAGCCTGGGCATACAGGTCACAGGTGTGTGTTAGGCAGGCGGCATCCGTTAGAAGCCTACAGGCCTTGTTGAGTGTCACTGATATCCTCCAGAGGGCAGTAGGGGAAGCAGAGCCATAGATGACTAGACCGTAGTCAATGATGGAGGTGACAGAGCTGTAGATGACCAGTCTAAGGGCATCAGTGGTCATGCAGTGTTTGTGCTTATGGAGCAGGCCGATCCATATGTTGGCAGCCTTTGCTACATTGCCAATGTGCTGCGTGTAACAAAGGGAACTGTCCAAGGTGATGCCAAGATATTTAAACTCAAAAACATGTTTAAGTAAAGTCCCCACGTGATTCTTGGTGGTGAAGGACAGAGGTTTATACTTGCTCCGTGCGTTGCAGAATGTCATGACCTTAGTTGTGCTGTAGTTCAGGCAGAGTTTATGTGAGCTAAACCACTCTTCAACATGTCTGAAATCACACTGCAACTGATTCTCAAGTTGTTTAAAGTCTTGGTTGCTAGTAAACAGTACTGCATCATCCGCACAAAGTAATATTCTCTGTTGGCAGACGCTAGGGAGACTGTTCAGGAAGAGAGAAAAGAGTAATGGCCCTAGTATAGACCCCTGCTGGGCACCTGAGAGGACTGTTTTTTCATCAGAGGTGATGCCAGCAATCCTAACACATTGGACCCCCCGAGGTAGCTAGAAAACCAAGGCAGTGCATTTTGGAGAGTCCCAGAGTGTTCAGTTGCCTGAGTAGGAGTGGGTGGTTAACAGTATCAAAGGCCTTTGTTGGGGCAATGAATACTGCCCCCCCACAGATTCCTTGGTTGAGGGTGTCATGGATGAATCCGGTAAATTCCAACAGTGTCGTGGTGGTACTATGCCCTTTTCAGAAGCCATGCTGTTCTGGGAACTGGATTTCATATTTGTCCAGGAACTCAACAAGTTGGTCTGAGACTATTCATTCCAGAGCTTTAGATAAGGGGGGAGGATGGAGATGGGCCTGTAGTTGATGTGCAGTAACTTTTTCTCCACTTTTGTGTACACGTGTGATAGTCACCTTTTTCCAGAATGATGGGAATTGACCCAATCTTAGGGAAAGATTGAAGATCTTTGTCAGGGACCAAGGATTTCATCTAGGACTAGTACAAGCAACTTCAGGACAAGTGAGTCACCACTGTAGCCAGTTTTGCGGTCGGCCTTGCGTATATAGGTCCTGGCTAAGTGCATTGGGATCTCTTTGAAAAAGAACTGCAGAGCTGTGTGTACTTGGGACACAGTGTCAAAGGGGGAATTGGTGGCGGGGGCATTGAAAAATCAGGTGGAAGGACGCTGCCAAGGTTGGAGAATGCACTGTTGAATGCATGCCTCTCAACCTCCTACCTCATAAATCAGGGACAAGGCTTAAAAAAATCAGGGACAAAGGACCAAAATCAGGGACACATCTTTAAAATTGGTGATATCCACTCAGAAAACTGCTAGAATAAGGGGCTTGGTGTAAAATACATTTTCTAAGGAAGAACAAGTGTGTAACTTTAATGTCTGACATTATTTAATGCTTACAACCCTCAATGTTTGGTCATGGAAACACAGTTTTTAGGAGGGACAGAGTAAAATTTTGAGGCAAAATCAGGGACATCCCTGAAAATCAGGGACAGTTGAGAGGTATGGTTGAATGTATTGGAGATGGTACCTAGGTCCAGCGTAGGTGTTCCATCAATGTTGAGCATGGTGGGTGGTGCCTTAGTATCCTTGCCTGAGAGGTCCTTTAAGTTATTCCAAATTTTTTTCCCATCACCCCAGGTGTTGGTGAGTGCCTCCCTAAAATATTTGCTTTTAGCCTTCCATATAGCTCAGGTATAGCCATTTCTTGCAGATTTGTATTTTTGAATGTCCTCTTGCGCTGATGTGGCTTGAGCACAGTGCCAGAGGTGGTCCCTTTGTTTGAGCTGTGCTACAACCTTAGAGTTTATCTATGGGTTAAACTTGTCTTTAACCTTCATCTTTTTTAATTGGTGCATGGATATCAGAGGCTGCCATAAAGTGGCTGATGAACAGTTGCAAGGCTTTGTTTGTATAATTGAATGAGTCAATTATCGACCAGTCCAGCCTGCTTATATGTGATTTTAGCAGCTGAAGGTGCCCTGCTCGAGTACAGTGGTGTGTATTATTTTAGGAGGGGGCTTGGTGAATTTGTTAGCCCAAGAGCAGATAACAGGTGAGTGGTTACTTAAAGTGTCAGGGAGTGCAGACACCGTAGAGATTCTTTTGGGGTGGTTTGACAGTATCCAGTCAAGTAGAGCGTAGGTCCCTATCCTGTAGTTGCGCCTAGTGGGGGGTGGGGACAAGCTGCGTGAGATGTTGTGCTGTGACAGCATCCTTGTAGATGCAGGCCTCAGGTGAAAGCCAGTTTATGTTAAAATCACCCAGAATTATGGTCTCTGAATTATGGTGTAGTCCCATGAGGTATTCCATGATGCTGTTGAAACCACTGGCCTGGTCCTTTGGGGGTATGTATTAAGAGGCTATAGTAAGATTTTTATTATGGGCCCCTAGGAGAATTTTGATGGCAAGGATCTGATATGGGGATCCTGGGTGAGAAATGGGATGACATGTCCCATGAGGGTACCTCTCAGGTAGATGGCACAGCCACCACCCCGTTTTGAAATCCTGTCCTGCCTGAAGATAGAGTATCCAGAAATTGCAACCGCATTGTCAGGGATCTTAGGGTTTAGCCAAGTTTCAACAACAGAGAGGATATCAGGATTGTGTTGTTGAATCCCAGTTTTGAGGTTATCAAGTTTACTGAGATGGCTACTGACACTGATTGATGCCAATGTGAGGAACCCCACCCTCCTATTCTGGGGGTGTGCAGTCAGCTCTACTGGTCCTGGGTTGAGGTGTACATTTCCAGAGAGCAGAAGTAGCATAAAAAGAATTCTCAGGAGAGAGGTTTTAAGTATTTTGAAAGCTTGCTTGTTTGTTAGGTGTCTGTGCACCTTGGTACTACAGTATTGAGGCTGTCCAGTCTTGTGGCAGAGAACTGCTAATACTTGTAGGTTCCTTGGAAGGCTGAATGCTTGTAGCTTCGGAAGGTAACCAGTGTGCCAGACAGGGGTGCATTGGGCCACAGTATAATTGTGTTGGATCCCCGTGGTCATACCCAGTGCATAATGAAGGGCGGAGGGTGGCGTTGTCTGGCAGGTAGATTGAGAGGAGGTGACTGACCTCTGGAGAAATGGGACAGTGCAGCACTATCATCACCACAACTAGCGATGTGGAATGCAAGTTTAAAGCAGCCATGATTTGGTTTCAGGTAGGAGATACAGTTGGCTGAGGGTGGGCACTGTTAAAGGCTAAAAAAATAGCAGTTTGTCAACTGAGTGATACCTCTTGGTTAAGTCAAAAGCCAAAAGAAATGATCAACAGCTGAGGTCCAGAGTCACAGAATGTCTTAAGATTTCTGAAGGTGATTAACTGTGCCTGCACATATGCAGGATGTGAAATCTTTTTGTCTGTATGCTTCTTTATCATTCAAAGAGGTTGCTGAAAAGCCCACATACAGATCATGGAGCAGGTCAGATGAAAATGTGGATTCAAGCAGAAGCCAGAGTCACTGAGTTTGTCAGATTTAGTTGCTTCACTTATGTTTTGCTTGGGATAGCTTCCAAAATGTTGATTTTAAAATGAAAAAGCAGATACCTGGTGATGATGTTTTGCAGAAATCCAGTCCAGGAGACTTTCATAGATGTAGTGAGCAAGAATGGTGTAGTTACTCCAAGCAGAAAAACAAGTAAAATCCCCAAAAACTAAGCTGCCGACACAGACAAACACAAGCAGCCACCACACAGACCCAGGAGGCATGGTGTGTTGAAAATGTGCAGCAAAAATACCAAAAAACTCCCACAGAACTGGGATACTATTATACTATTTCAAAAAGGAAGGAAATGAATTAACAAAAACTTTGCTTAAAACAAAGTTAGGGTTCTAGACATAGGTCTTCGACTGAAGTGATACAGGTCAGGTAATTGGATGTTAGGGTTTACAACTGTTATACCCCTTCCCCACCAAACACTACCATTGTAACGTACCCCCACCTCCACACACAAACAAGCATCAGGGTGTGCCTTAGTAGTCATGTGGGCCCCCACCCACCATTCCATCAACAAAACTACCCTACCCTCACACACCAACAAGCTTTCAGGTGTCTTAGTCATGAGACTAACGCCACTCCCATTCCATCTGCAAGAAACCTGAGATGGTACAGTATAGGAGAATGGGGTGAGAGTTAGGG
Source organism: Neoceratodus forsteri (assembly GCA_016271365.2). Taxonomy (NCBI): domain Eukaryota; kingdom Metazoa; phylum Chordata; order Ceratodontiformes; family Ceratodontidae; genus Neoceratodus; species Neoceratodus forsteri. Next base: position 93,247,527 of record JADMNL010000035.1, on the reverse strand, counting down.
CCCTTGACCCTAAGGCACATGCTGATGCTTGTTGGTGTGTGGGGGGTAGGGGTGGTGTTGCGATGGTAGGGTTGGGTGGGGCCCATGACTGTAAGGCACACCCCGACTCTTGTTTGTGTGTGGAGGGTGAGGGTGTGTGGTTGCAATGGTAGGGTTTGGTGGGAGAGGAGTATAACAGTTGTAAACTCTAACTTCCAATTTCCTGACCTGTATCACTTTGGTTGAAGACCTATGTCTAGAACCCTAACTTTGTTTTAAATTATGTTTTTGGTACTTATTAAAATATAAGGGATTGGCCTCCTTATTGTTAAATAACAGAAAGAACCTTGAACTGGATAACTATTGTAGGTTCATGAAATTAAGAATATTTGATATTAATAAACAAATAGACTTGAAACGTTTACCATACACAAAACATTTTAGGACATATACAAATCTTAAATTAGTACATAAAAAAAGAACCATATATTAGTAGATGTGAGAGCAGTTTACACATCAAAACCCTGGCAAGATTAAGATTTAATGTAAGCTGTGGAATTAATACGCATTGTTTAGCTTGGACAAGATATCAAAATGGAACAGATTGTAAGAGAGGATGCTCAGTCAGAAGGACAACTAAACATTTCCTGCCCCAGTATAATAAAAGTACTGCCACACAAACTAAGCAGTGTGGTAACTGGCCAAAGAGGTTTCATGTATGTTTTCCTGTGTAATTGTAACTTGTAAATTGTAACCTGTACTAATTTACTCGCTCCCTGCTGCTGCTTCCTCCTTGGCTTCATGACTGTGTGTGCTGTAATGCCATGGATTGCAGTCACAAGTAATTAGACCTGTAGATTGACCTTGATTGTACCCCAGAACTTGTCTTGTAGTCACAAGGGTTTAGACCTCTGGACTCACCATGTTTGTACCCAACACCTGTCTTGTACCACCTAAATGTTGTAAACCCAATAGGATTCTATGTAACTAATTCTGGGTCACCCTTGGAAAAGGGACCTTGTGGGCCCAGTGGGCTTACCCAGTTAACAAAATTAAATAAATAAATCTGACTAGGAAATATTATAAAGTACTATCAGAACTGCTCAGATGATGAAATAATTACATAGTTATTAAATTCTGATAATGTTGCTGTACTATACTGTATATTGAGATTTACACATCAAGACCCTGGCAAGATTAAGATTTAATGTAAGCTATGGAATTAATACACACACGCAAGTCAGACGAATCTGATAGATTTCTTTGACTGGGTGACCAAAGTAGTAGATCAGGGAGGGGCTGTGGACATGGCCTACCTAGACTTTGCAAGGCATTTGACACAGTCCCACACAAGATATTAATATACAAGTTAGCCAGCCTGGGAGTGGGTCCCAAGATGACAGCCTGCGTAAAGAATTGGCTGGAGAATAGGACACAGAGAGTAATAGTAAATGGAGTCCACTCAGAAGAAAGGAGGGTTACTAGTGGGGTACCACAGGGTTCAGTGTTAGGACCGGTCCACTTCAATGTCTTTATAAGTGACATTGCAGAAGGACTGGAAAGAAAAGTATGTCTCTTTGCAGATGACACTAAGATTTGCAACAGAGTTGATGCACAGGGTGGGGTGGAAAGGATGAGAAGGGACTTGGCAAGGTTAGAGGAATGGTCAAATGTATGGCAGCTTAGATTCAATGCTAAGAAGTGCAAGGTAATGCACCTGGGAAACAAAAACCCAGGGAAGAGTACACAATGGGGTGAGATACTAACAACAACAAAATGGAAGGGACCTGAGGGTAGTCATATCAGATGACCTAAAGGTGGGCAAGCAATGTGAGGGGCAGCAAGGAGGGCTGGGGGGATACTGGGATGCATAGGAGGCATCACCAGTAGAAAACAAGTTATTATCCCTCTGTACAGACAGCTGGTGAGACCCCATCTGGAGTACTGTGTGCAGTTCTGGAGACCCAATCTCCATAAAGACATAGACAGGATGGAAGCTGTCAGGAGGGCAACTAAAAGCGGTGCAGGGTCTGCACGGAAGACATATGAAGAGAGACTTAAGGAGCTTAACATGTATAGCCTTGAGGAAAGGAGGGAGAGGGGGGACATGGTAGAAACTTTCAAGTACCTTAAGGGAATCAACAAAGTCCAAGAGGATAGCATCTTTAAAAAAAAGAGGTGTGCAAGAACAAGAGGGCACAATTTGAAGATAGAGGGGGGTGGCTCAGAGGTAATTTAAGGAAGTATTTTTTCACAGGGAGGGTTGTGGATGCATGGAACGGCTTTCCAGAGGAGGTTTTGGAGTCAAACTCAGTGGTGGAATTCAAGCATTCATGGGACAGTCATAAGGCCATTCTAGGGGTTGGGGGTAGAAAGAAGTAGGCTGCTGGTTAACTAGGATCTGCAGCTTATCCAGTAGGTAGGGAAATGGGCAGACTGGGTGGGCCAAGCGGTCCTTATCTGCCGTCAAATTCTATGTTTCTATGTTTCTATGATTCCGGCATATCATCTCTTGAAAATGTTCTTAATTAAATAATATAATTATCCCTATGATAATATTTAGTGTATTCAACTCATTGTGTTTTATGTATTTATGTATCAGAAGAGACAGAGCAGGCAGGAAGGGAGGAGGAGTGGCACTGTATGTGAAAAATGACATAAGGGCCACACAGATCCAGAAGGAACAAAATGGGGGAGAGATACTGTGGGTTAAGCTGGAAAGGAAAATGGGGCCAGCCATCCGCACAGGTGTGGTCTATAGACCACCAGCCCAGGAGGAAGAAACAGATAGGGAGCTGATGCCATCCAAAGGATGGCAGACAAGAGTGAGGTAGTACTGGTTGGAGACTTCAATATTCCAGACGTGGACTGGAGCATCCCAGCAGCAGCATCAACTAGGAGCAGATTTATCCTGGACTCCCTTAAGGGTGCCTTCCTCAAGCAACTGGTCATGGAACCAACTCAGCAGAAGGCAATACTGGACCTTGTGCTCACAAACAGGGACAGTGTGATGGGGGTAACAGTGGGGGAGCACCTGGGTAACCGTGACCACCAGTCATTGTGGTTTGAAATCACAGAAAGAGCAGAACCAAACCTCACAAAAACACGTATCCTGGATTTTAGGGGGGCAGACTTTGGGAAAATGGGAGATACTTGAAAGAGGCATTAAGGGAATGGGACAGGAATCAGGGTTGAGGAACAGTGGGCAGTATTTAAAATGGGGATTATAAGAACAACAGAATTATGCATTAAGCAGGTTAGCAAGAGGAAAGGAAGAGGAGACCATTATGGTTTTCCAAAGAGGTAGCAAAGAAAGTGAAAGCCAAAAGATTGCATTCAGGCAATATAAAAGACACAGGCAGAAGGGATAGGGAGAAGTACCAGGAGAAACAAAGGAGGCAGGGAAGTCAGTAAGGAAGCCAAAGCTCAGACAGAAGAACACATTGCAAAATCAGTGGGTAAGGGACAAACCTTTGCAGGTACATAAGTGAAAAAGAAAGACAAAGGAGGATAGTGAGACTGAAGGGGAGGATGGGAGCCATGGAGGATGACAACAGTAAAGCTGACATATTGAACAGGTATTTCTGCTCAGTCTTTACTAAGGAAGAGGGGGTAATGGGTCTGAAGGGAGTACAAGGGTGAGAATGGTGCAGAAATGGACACAAGTCCCTTTACACAAGAAAGGGTCCTGAAGGAACTGGAAGTAATAAGAGCTGATAAAGCAATGGGGCCAGATGGGGTGCACCCCAGGGTCCTTAAAGAACTAAGAGAGTGGTGGCTGAACCTCTGGCTATCCTGTTTAGCCAATCACTGGAAACAGGAGGTACCCAAAGACTGGAGGACAGCAGATGTAGTCCCTTATACAAAAGTGGGAACAAAGAGGAAGCGAGGGAACTACAGACCAGTCAGCCTCACCTCGATAGTGGGAAAGATCATGGAAGCACTACTGAAGGAGAGATTGGTGGAACATCTGGTTGTCAATGGACTACAGGACCCAAGACAGCATGGTTTCACCAGGGGAGGTCATGTCAGACCAACCTCATTGAATTTTTTGACTGGGTGACTAGGGAGGTGGATCAGGGGAGGGCAGTGGACATGGCCTATCTGGACTTCAGCAAGGCCTTTGACACTGTGCCACATAGAAGACTATTACACAAACTGGGGAATATGGGTGTGGGCAGGACAGTAGTGTGGTGGGTAGGTAACTGGCTGGGTGGCAGGACACAGAGGGTGGTGGTAAATGGCTGTCACTCCACAGAGGAAAAAGTGACCAGTGGGGTACCACAGGGATCAGTGCTGGGACCGGTCCTATTCAACATCTTCATCAGTGACATTTCACAGGATCTAGAAGGCAGAATTTCACTATTCACTGATGACACAAAGCTCTGTAACAGAGTAGACACACCAGAGGGTGTAGACAGAATGAGAAGGGACCTGCAGAAACTTGAAGAATGGTCAAGGGTTTGGCAGTTGAAATTCAATGCAAAGAAGTGCAAGATAATGCATATGGGGCACAAAAACCCTGGCACAATATATCAGTTGGGGGTGAGGATATAGCATGCACTAAGCAGGAAAGGGATCATGGGGTTGTCATCTCTGATGACCTCAAGGTAGGGAAACAGTGTGACAAGGCATCAGGTAAAGCAAATAGGATGCTGGGATGTATAGGAACGGGCATCACCAGCAGGAAAAGGGAGGTCATTATTCTGCTATACAAGACACTAGTGAGGCCCCACCTGGAGTACAGTGTACAGTTCTGGAGACCATACCTACGTAAGGACATAGACAGGGTAGAGAAGGTTCAGAGGAGGGCAACAAAGATGGTGCATGGATTGCATCACAAGTCCTATGAAGACAGGTTGAAGGAACTGAACATGTACTCCCTGGAGGAGAGGAGGAGAGAGGGATATGATAGAGACATACAAGTATCTTACAGGGAGGAACAGGGTGCAGGAAAACACTATTTTTAAGCGAAAAAGATGTTTCAGGACTAGAGGGCATGGGATGAAGTTGAAGGACGACAGATTCAGAGGAAACATGAGAAAGAATTTCTTCACAGAACGGGTGGTGGTCAAGTGGAACACCCTGCCAGAGGAAGTGGTGGGGCTGAAACAATCACGGATTTAAGAATGCATGGGATAGACATAAAGGAATTCTAGAGGTCAGGGGTAAGGGGAAATAGACTTCTAGGAAAACAAACTGAACTTACAAGCTCAAATGGGCAGACTAGGTGGGCCATAGGCCCTTATCTGCCGACACTGTCTATGTATCTATGTATCTATGTATTTATACGTATATGTTGTGTTAACCATATATGTAATACACATTTGAAACTAAATAAATTTGAAATTTTAAACTTGAAACTTCAAGGATGGCAGACCTGGTGCCACTGTACAATGAAGGGGAACAAGGAGCAGTCAGGAAACAAAAGTCCCTTCATCCTTACCTCCATGGTAGGGAAACTGATAGATACATTTGTCAAAGAAGCTCTATTATACAATGTCATAAAATAATCTTTGACTCCGATAGGTCCGTCTGGGACTGGAGCCGTGATGTTATCCCAGCACAACATCATGGCTCTAGTCCCAGTACACAAATGATCAAATGAACCGGTACCAGAATCACTGCATGGCAGTCTGCTTCACTTATCATCCCAAAACCGTCAGCTTCAGTGCCCACGGAGATGGTAACAGTTGGTCGTGTGGCTCACTGAAGCTGCTCAGTTCCACACAAAACAGCAGCTCTCCCCAAACAGCAACCTCACAAAGGGCAGTAAAAAAGTATAAAACTCTGGTACAAGCGACTTCAGAAAGACGCACATGTGCAGTCAGCCACCTCACAAGCTGCAACTCTACTTCCACTTGTTAGTTTTAAATCATAATTTTTTCCAGACCACATAAAAATGAGCATTTCCTGCAGAGAAGCAACCGAATACATACCTGACCAGTTTCAGAAAACCAGAACTGTCCCTCTGCTCCTCTCTTGTTTGTGATTTGCGATTTTCATTCATAGAAGACACTGGGTCACAAGACAGGCAGCGGGACTGGTTAAATTAAAGTCTTTGACTTTGATGGGGAAGTGAAGTGACAAACAACAGAAAAGGAAAGTTTAATGGGGCATGGTGGACCAGACTTGCAGCACAAACAGAAGAGTATGTGTAGGGAACAGTCAGATAAAAACACAGACCCACTCATTTAACAGCAGTACCGTCTACTGGCCAAAAGGGAACTATTTTTTTACTTCATACACCTCCACATTGATAAATCATCTAAAAATCTGCAGGAGAAATGCTTTTAAAATCTTTTTTTTATTATTATTATAAACAAGCCATTGTATAATAGCAATAATGCACTCCAGGGTGTGTGTTGTGGTGGGAAAATGTCACTTCTAGGGTGATTAGTCACACTTGGGCTGCAGCCCCGTGCCTAATCACCCCAAGCACGATGTTATCACAGCACAACATACACTCTGTCGTGCAATATTGCTTAAGTGGAATCCCAGCAGTAAATGGACTTCATGGTAATAAGCAGTATAGGTTCATAACAGGGAGACCCTATCAGGCTAACCTAATAGTACTCTTTGACTGGGTAACCAAGATATTTGATAAGGTCTGCACAGTAGATGTATTCTACTTTGACTTCAGTAAGGCATTCAACACATCAAAGGCTGCTGAAGAAAATGAGGGATCTGGGAACTGCTAAGAAAACAGTAAAGTGGGTAAGGAGTTGATTGGAGGGGAGGCAGCAGAGAGTTGAGGTGAATAGAGTCACATTAGAGGAAACAGAGGTCACTAGTGGAACACCAGAGGGATCTGTTCTGGCCCAGTCCTCTTCAATATGTTCATCAGTGACATGGGAGAGGGAACGTGGGACAGTTTGTGTCTATTTGGTTAGTGTCAGGAGGCAGTATAACACAGTGGTTTAATGCTCTGAGCTGCAAATCTGGTGACATCCAGCAGACCAGACCAGGGTTTGAATCCCACAGCCCCACTTGCATACTGTGTGACCCTGAGCAAGTCACTTAACTTCTTTGTGCTCCCAGGTTGCACCTGGGAACAAGCTTTGGCTTAGTGTGTCTTTCCAGGTTAAACAATTTCCCCTTTCCCTTTCCCTATTTGCAGATAATACTAAACTCTTTGGTAGGGGTCACAATGTGGAGGGGTCAGGGGAGTTGCAGAGGGACTGGCAAAGCTGGAATATTTGTCCAGAGTCTAGCAGAGTACTGGATGGAGGCAGAGCTTAATATAATATCAGAGGAATGAGACCTAGGAGTCAACAACAGGGACTCCCTTAAACAAACCAGCCAATGTAACAAGGCCTTCAGCAAGGCTAACAGGATGCTATGGTGCATTCGGAGAAAGGTTCAACAGTAGAAGGCAGGAGGTACTATTACTGCTGCAAATGTCACTAGAGAGGCCACACCTGGAGTACTGTGCCCAGTTCTTGAGTCCCCACCTTAAAAAGGACATGTACTAGAGAAGGTACAACATAAGATGACCAAGATGATTCCTGGTCAGGAGGATGGATCCTATGAGGATCAGCTATGGTACTGCACATCTATTACTCAAAACCAGAAGAGGAAGAGGGGATGTAATACAGGCCATCAAGTTCCTCAGAAGAATTAACAAGGTGGAATGTGAGGAGCTGTTTATTTAAGTTTTGTTAACTGGGTAAGTGTTACGGGCCAAGACCTTTTTTCAAACATGACCCGAGATCATAAACTACAGTCAAGGTGTTACACAAAAGAGATATCACATACAGGACAGTTACAAATACAATACACCAAACACATATTTACAGATGGACTAGCACTTACATATAAAAGAGTTTGCATAATGTTTCTTTATTGCAACTTTATCATGACTGTTTAAATCTTGGATTTCTAAGGATAATTTGTTCTAGTTGATAGGAGCTGAGACAGAGTAGGCACATTTCCCAACACAAGTTCACATCCTGGGAACCGTACGTGAAATTGATGAGTTAGATTTAAAAGGAAGAGAAAAAGATAGGACAAGGGGTCAAGAGTGGAGATTAATGAAGGGAGTTTTAATAAGGATGTGAGGAAGCATTATTTTAGAGGAAGAGTGGTTGAGCCATGAAATGGTCTGTCAGCAGAGGTGTTGGGTGCCAAACCATAAATAACTTCACATACGGCTGGGATAGAGTCAAAGTGATATTGGCCACTCAGCAGGAAGTGGGGGTGGGGTGGAATCACAAAAAGGGGGAACAGTGTAAACGGAGATCCCACAGAGACAATAGATCCTAATATATGATATTGATGGCATAATACAGGCATACTGGGTGGACCATTACTGATCAATATTTCTCTGCCATCATCATATTTGTTTCCATGTTTCTATCAATATATCACCACCACATATCAGTTTGTGAGAAACCAGGTTAATATGTGGGTCACATGCAACTAGATTTTTCCACTAACCAAGATACATGTTAGCATAACTGCGGGCTAAATCTGTCCCCATGGACATACCTTTGATTTGTCTGTTGGCTCCAGACAACTTGTCTCTAATCACAATCACCTGCTTCTCATCTCAACCTCCTCCAGAAACAAGACTAAGGCTGTGCAAACAGTCAAATACCTTGGTGTAATATTAGATGAAGAACTCACATTTAAGGCACACATACAGTAGACAGCACTACTCCAACTATCCATCAAAAATTAGGTGTCCTATGGTCTGCGGATTACTGAGATGGGATGGGGGACACTCCCTCTCTTTCCGGGGGACACAGGTGGGTGCCGCCCACAGGAAGAAGGTTGTAGGTGATAGGAGGTGCATAAGGTTGCTTGGAGTCTATTTCCAAATTGGGCTTTTAGAGTACTGCAATTAAAGAATTCATATATATATATATACTTATTGTGATAAAAGTAAAATAAGTGAGAAATTTTACCTGTCTAGGGGTGAACACCCACTGTGATTGTAAATAGAGGGACTGTATATAGTTGGCGCAGTCAGTTTGGGGCTGTGCACCCTGGCTTGCCAGGTACTGGTCTTTTTTTTCGGTGTGTTTATTTGTGTTTGCTGCTTTTGGAAAATGAATAAAGATGGCTTAATAAAAAAAAAAAAAAATAGGTGTCCTATTTTGACTAAACAGTCACTTCACATCTCATTCCAGACTTGCACTAGCAATGAATATCCTGTTTCCTAAACTCACATATGCTGCCCCCTGTCCTTCAGTCCTCAGGCAAAACTGAATCCAATAGGCTGCAGTGGCTGTATGACAAAACTGCCCACTTCACAACAATGTCTCCTCCCAGGAAACACCACTGTGATGTCCTAGTCTATCTAAAATAGCCATCACTATCAACCAGCTTAGAAACTGGTAAATGGGCCCACTCTCCCTAGCCTTCATGGCCTCCTTGTCTCAAAGCATTCCTGAAGGATGCTCTGCTCCTCTGACAAAAAGTTACTCATGGTTCCCAGAATAAGGACTGCAATCGCAAATGAATCCCTCACATAGTCCACCCCAAACCTCTGCAATGCCCTCCCTGAGAACTTGCAAATAGCTAGCTCCTTAGACATTCTCAAAAAGGGCCTGAAAACACATCTCCTTGAGCAGTGCCTATGATCTTGTATATGCTGAATACTAGGTAGCCCCAGCATGACTGGCACCTGCTCCCGCCAACATTATATGCTCCTCTTTCACCACATAGTTTATGTCTTTTCTTAAGTTTATGTCTTCTGTATAGGTTTGTATATTCTAGGATTATACACTGTTCTATATACTATTTCAATATTTGATACATGCTTGTGATCATTGTAATTAACACAACCCATACCAGGCTCTGTGATGTATACCGCCTACTGTGTATTCCACCTCCTTCATCTGTCATTATGACTAATGTGCCAACTGTGATGATATGTAACTAATCCTGGGTCACCCATGAAAAAGGGACCATTGGTTCCAGTGAGCTTACCTGGTCAACTAAATTAAATAAATAACAATAAATAAACATATGTGCCAAGAAATGCAAAACTGTTACAAGTTCACATGTTAATAGTGAGTTCAACAATAAAACTATTTAAGCGGTAGTGCAACAATTTTTTATTTCCAAAATCAAATTTCAGCTGCAATTAATAAATATACTAGCAAGCCTGTCAAATCTACTTTTCTAGGTACTTTCTATGGTGCACACCATGAGCTGTTTTACTTTCTCGATTCTAATCTCTGCCAGGTCTACCGCGCTAATTCGAAGCCAAATGTGGTGGCAGCCATTTTTTTCTTGAGGAAAAAAATATAGTTAAAACATTTACAAAAGACTCATATTTTGGTGGAATTACAAATTGTTGTCACCAAATAAAACTGGATGAGGCATGGAATCTTTTATTGTGAAAAAAGTAGGGTCGCATTTTTTTGCCCAATTTTATTGTACTGCCGCTTTAACCCTGTGGGGTATCAATCATGGGGATGCTGGTATGTAAGGACTCCATGTCTAGTGTGACTAGAAGCCAATTCTCTTTGATGTACAGGTTCAACAAGATATGCAGTATATACGTGGAGTCACTAACATATGAGGGGAGATTCCATGGCATAGATTTTATAAGGGCATATACACATTTAGCATTGGGCTTCATCAGGGAAAAAATGCTTGAGGCAATATACTGTAGGTCCACTAGAGGGTGATTCTATAGTTTTTTATGGACCTTAGGTATGGTATGTAACAGAGGCATGAACCTGAAACTTAGTTATTAAAAATCCTTTGATTTTGTGACATTATATTGTTACAGAATTCATTGTTAATACAAGCATCAGTGCTTTTCTTGACATCTTTTGTTGGAGTAAAAAACAAAATGTGGACATATTTGGTATTAGATAATTGGTTAAGGGTTTCTTTTTCACGCATGTTAGCAACCATAGTTACAATGATCCCTCTCATCCACAGGTTTTGCGGTAATCGCCTTATTATTTTTGAAACTCCACAGTACTTCATATTCTGCAGTGGCGCAGTTCATGTATCCTTGTTTTGGTTTAGATTTGAAGAGGTCACTAGCTGTTGCTTACAGTTCTGTTCAAACAGTGCTGGATTCAAAAGGAAGCAGAAGGTCACATGTTTTTGAAAATTTCTCTGACACCGTGGTACTTGTAAAGGATTCCCCTGGGGATATAGCTGAATCAGTCATAATAACCCCTTCCTGCTGCCCACTACCACCAATTGTAGACCACTGTGAAAAAAATAATATTTCAGATGAAGGGTTCTAAGTGGCTTTGGTGAGGTTATTGTCGATGCTATTGCTATAGATGGCAAATAGGATTGGGCCGAGGATAGATTTTTGGGAAACTCCTCTTTGGAAAGATTTGAGTGGTGATAGATCTCCTTCAGCCTTCACCTGCTGGGTCCTTCCTGTGAGATAGTTATTAAACCATCTAATGGAGGTTGAGTCGAGTCTTGTGGATTTCAGGGAGGAGAGGAGCAGTTTGTGGTCGACCATATCGAATGCCTTACTCAGGTCTAAAAATACAGCACAGACACAATTTTTTTGTCCAGTTCGAGTTGCCAATCATTGGTTACTTTAGCCAGGGCTGTGATGGTGCTGTGGTTGGTTCTAAATCCAGATTGCGCTGGATTTAAAGGATTAGCCTCTTCAAGATATCCTCTTAGTTGGGTGCTTATGATTTTTTCTAGCAGCTTGGATAGCACAGGGAGAATAGGAATTGGCCTATAGTTGTTGAGGTCCATGGGGTCCCTTGCTTTCAGAAGCGGAATAACTTGGGCTGTTTTCCAGATCGATGGAATAGATCCTAGTTGTAGTGAGAGGTTAAATAGTTGTGTTATTGGCACTGCTAATACTTGTATGGCAATTTTTAAAAAATAGGGATCAAGGGAGTCTGCACCTGCACTTTTTTTGGTGTCCAGCTGTGATACTAATTCTTCCACCTGCTTCAGGGTGGCTGGTATGAAGGAGAAGGTGGACTCCATTAACCGTGCTTCAGTGTTCTTGATACCTAACTGGGAACACATTTGGTTAGCCGGAGAGGTGTTGAATGCTAGACCAGTGGTTGTAAAGTGATTGTTGAATGATTCCAGGACTTCCAGTCTATCAGAGATGGTTCCCTTGCCATTGTGTATTTTGGCTGGGAATGTGTTACTTGGATCGTATCCTGTTGTGTCTTTTATGGTGTTCCAGAACTTCGCAGAGTTGTGGCAGGAGGAGTCTAGTTCAGACATAATAAGCAGCCTTAGCATCTCATACTTTTCTGGTACAGATATTCCTGGCTTTTTTGAACAGCTCCCAATCAGTTGATATCTTATTTTTTGTGCCTTTTTCCATAACTTGTCTCTGTCAAGGAGGGTGGCTTTAAGGTCAGGAGTGAACCAACGGTAGGTTTTATTTTTGATGCATACCTTAGAAATTGGAGCATGAATATTAAGGGCACCTGTAATAATGTCATTTAGCACCTCGTACGCTATCTCCACTGTGTTTGCTAAGTAAAGCTCTTGCCATTGTGTGGAGTGGTTTATCTCATCCAGATATGCCTCAATGTTGAATTTTTGCTTTGATCTCCTCATTGTGAACTTGGTGGGGGATGACAGCTTGCATGCTGATCTTATTCCCTCAATAAGGCAGTGGTCACTGATGTCATTGAATAGTACTCCAACATGCAAGAAAAGGTGAGGTTTATTCACTAGTATAACATCTAATAGTGTGCTATTGCTTGTATCTTGCCATTGACTCTGGTGGGTTCATTTATGAGCTGTGTAAACCCATGTGTATCGCAAATGATATTAGTGTGCAGCTGCCTTTGAGAGCCAGTTTAGGTTAGGTCTCCTATGATTATAGTTTGTTCTTGTTCCTTTTTGATTAGGGTCACCCAGGTGGGATAATAGCTTGAGGTCAGCTGAGGGGGGCCTATAGCAGCCGATTAGCTGCAGCGATGTGGTGTGGGAGAGGGCCACTTTGAGGGATAGGCATTCAAATTCCTTTACCATGGATAATGAGTCGAGCAGGTTACAGATAGGCTGTTTTTCACATATTTCGCTATGCCCCCACCCCTAGTTTGATGGTCAGCTCTGAATACTTGATAATTAGGTAAGTTTAAGTCTTTGTTGGCTGTGACAGGCCTGAGCCACGTCTCAGACACTATTAGTATATCTGGTAGGGCAAGGGTTCTCAGACCTTGCCATGGCGAGCCTCCCCTACTGGACCTGGAAGACTTCCAGGCCTCCCCATGAGTCATGACCTCATTTGCATATGGCAGTAATCGCATAAAAATTGATCATTAGCGCACTGCACATTGACTAAATTGCGCTTCCGGTCACCTTTTGCATCATTACCACTGTACCTTGCCAACTATCACTGAGGCAGCATCACCACGACCATGAAATGCATTCCCTTCCCCAGGCTCTGTTAGCAGCAGCATTACCCTGGGCAAAGCAGCCAAGAGACATTTCGATATAACTGCCCCCACCAGACTGGACCAGCGAGGCAGTACAGGCACCTCCCACATCCAACACTGCAAATCCTTGCTTGAGAACAGACCAGCTGAGAGGCATCAGTCCCCCCAATCACCACATCGAACCATACCTCTCAAGTGTCCCTGATTTTCACGGGACGTCCCTGATTTTGCCTCAAAATTTTACTGTGTTCCTCCTAAAATTTGTGTTTTTGTGGCTCAGTGGGAACCATAAGCACAGAACAAGGTCAAGTCTTAAAGTTACTGACTTCTTCTTCTTTAGAAAATGCATTTTACACTAAGCCCCATATTCTACCAGCTTTATGGGTGGATCTCTCGAATTTTGAAGATGTGTCCCCGATTTTATTTTTTTTTTTAAGCCTTGTCCCTGATATATGAGTAAGAGGTTGAGAGGTATGCATCGAACACCTGCTCAAGCTACCACACCCCACCACAAGAGGCATCATCCCCCCATAAGAGGCATCAGCCCCCAAACTCCCTCAGGCCAGATCAGCTGTGAGGCAATACAGTTAGTTCCTCCCCCACATAAGAGGCATGAGGCACATCAGGCCGGGCATCAGGCAGCACCCCCACCTCCCAGTCAGGCCATCAGAACCCCCTCACCTCCCAGTCAGGCCATCAGGCAACACCCTCCCAATCTCCCAGTCAGGCCATCAATCAGGCAGCACCTCCCCACCTCCCAGTCAGGCCATCAGAACCCCCCACCTCCCAGTCAGGCCATCAGGCAACACCCTCCCAATCTCCCAGTCAGGCCATCAGGCAGCACCCCCACCTCCCAGTCAGGCCATCAATCAGGCAGCACCCCCAAACCTCCCAGACAGGCCATCAGGCAGCACCCCCACCTCCAAGTCAGGCCATCAGAACCCCCCACCTCCCAGACAGGCCATCAAGCAGCACCCCCACCTCCAAGTCAGGCCATCAGAACCCCCACCTCCCAGTCAGGCCATCAGGCAGCACCCCCACCTCCCAGTCAGGCCATCAATCAGGCAGCACCCCCAAACCTCCCAGACAGACCATCAGGCAGCACCCCCAAATCTCCCAGACAGGCCATCAGGCAGCACCCCCCAAACCTCCCAGACAGGCCATCAAGCAGCACCCCCACATCAAGTCAGGCCGTCAGGCAGCGTGCCCCCTCCCCGGTGAGGCCAGCCAGACCAAACCCCATTGGAGCTTCCAAAAGTACAGTAGAATTTTTACCTGAAGTCTGAGGAAGGATCCCATCTGCAAAGGATGTCACCAGTAGTCTCAGGAGCTCTGTCTGCGGCAATCAGCGTTCCATGGTGGCGATTATAGCAGCTGGAAGGCGGCGGTAGTTGACAGGCAGAGTCGGCAGGTAGCGGCTTCAGGAGTCGGAAGAGCGAGCCCCGTAAGCGACTCTGTAGGGATCAAAACCACCGCAATATAAATTCTAGTCGGAGTCTCCATTCAACTGTACCCATGGCATGGCATTTTATTTCCAGGTTGATGACGCCGCGACGCTACGGCTGCTCATTGGTTGAGGGAGCCGGTGATGATTGGCTGCAAATGCACATACCGATTGGCTACAGCCACTTCTCTCTGATTGGGCACATATTCTGGGCTTTCTATTGGTCTGCGAAGACCTTGTTTTGCACAGGCATTGGCTGGCTCAGAATTCCCTGCCTACTACTCTAGCTGCAGTATTGAACTTGGTTGGGATCCGAGATGCTGAAGGTACAGCACGGTATACCAAGCGCAAATTGTCAGCGTCTCCGCCTCCTGGGCGAGCTCGCGCCTCCCAGGGAGGCGCGCCCTCATTTGAGAACCCCTGTGGTAGGGTATGTTAACCCAGGCTTGATCATCGTGGATCTCTCTTAACAGACTGCATACATTAATAAGGAGAAAGCTTAGCCCTTTGATCTTGGCTAAGTCTGTTGGTGCAGTGATGACCTCTGGGGGTGCTGGGTTAAGTTCTACATTTCCTGAGCATATTAATAATAGTATCAATGGTTTCATAGTTGCCGCAAGAGATAGGTTAAAGATTCTTGCCGTTGCCCATTTTGATTTATTCTGATATCATTTTGTTTGCCATCTGGATATGGAGCTTTGGCCTCTTGTTAGAGCGCTGATTAGTAGTCTTGCAGACAGGCGCGTTGAATCATTTTCTGTAGAGAGTTGAAGCAAGGTCCCATAAGATAGTAAATCCACCTGAGTCCCTCCATGGCAACTGCTCCATGGGTTATGTTGTAGCATTGGGAGGTCATATATACATACCCAGTCCCTTGTGACTGTTGCAGTAATGCAGTAAGTCGAGTAATGTAATACATCTCCCTGTGTGGCATCCTCTGAGAGATATCCTTTTTCACTGTGCTCAGGATACAGTAATAGAGCTAGCAGAATCAGAGAAATCCCCATATTATGAAAAGTATAACTGGTTTGCAGAAGATACTATATCAAATGTCTTTCGTGGTGCCCTCAGTAGATTGCTAATATAAATGACTTATTCAGCTACTGTCCGGTGAGTAGAGTTTAAAAAAAGGGAATATAAATTAGAGGGACAAGGATAGAAAAACACAATAGGGGGTGCCTAGCATATGTATTTGTCACTGTGATGTTTAAGGACAAACAATGGTCAAGCTTCGGCTCAACAGTGTGGGCAGCATGAGCAAGCAGAAAGGGAGTCTGCTGATTTGGTAGCTAAAAAGGGGATATAGAGCAGGCTACAGGGCAGCGAGACGCAGGGGGCATGATTTATGTTTTGTAGGGAAGGTGTCTATATAAGAAAGGCTACAGAAGGGGGAAAGGTGGGTGGGCATAAAAATTGTGGTTTTGCCATACCTTTCCCTGGCAGTCCCACCGGTCTGGTGGTTCCGAGTGGTGGCTTGCAGCTGCCGATCACCCCCTGGCAGAGACTGGCCCTGGCGCTCGACTGTGGGCACTTAGTGAGAGTCCTCTTCTGAGGAAAAAAGACAGAGCACAACAGGTTAAACGCTTTGCAATGGCAAGCATCAGCAGTGCAGCAGGGGGCTGAAAATTAGCACTTTAAAAGCAATGATAAGGATATTGAGAATGATAATGCAGGCCATATTGCCCATAATTGAGTACAGTGATTTGTGTAGAAAGACCAAGAATCCCTCTAGTGGTAGGTCTGTATAACCTGATAATGGAAAACATGCCCTCAGGTCCTGCCTCATGTCCTACACACCTCCTTCAGCATCAACCCTATAGCAGATTTCCATGTCATCCACAAAGAGTGCCACATGTCCCTTCAGTCCATCTACTATGTCACTTACATAGATACTGAAGAGGAGCTATCCCAACACTGACCCTTGAGTACCCTGCTTGTCACCTGCCCCATTCTAGCGTGCAGCCCCATTCACTACCACCTTCTGAGTCCTGTCTGCTAGTCAGTTTTCCATCCATCTAGTGATTTTGCCCCCCCCACCCCAATACTTCCCAGTTTGTTGACCAACCTTCTGTGGGGTCCAGTGTCAAAAGCCTTGCTGAAGTTCAGGTAGGCCACATCCACCACCACCTCCTCCCCTGGTCAATTATTTGCGTCACCCAGTGAAAAAAGGTTATTAGATTGGAGTGGCATGATTTCCGTATTGTGAACCTGTGTTGGTTGTTGTTCATCAATTAATTCACCTCTAGGTACTGTGTTACCTTTTCCCTGATGAGTGCCTCCATGACCCTCCCCGCCACTGCAGTGAGGCTGACTAGATGATAGTTCTCCCTCACCTCTCTACTCCCTCCCTTGTGTAGTGGCATGACAGTAGCTCTCTTCCAGTCCTCCAGCACCCTTCCAGTGTCCAAGGACAGGTTGAATAGCCTCACCAAAGGGGCAGTCAACTCCTCTCTTAGCCCCCAGATCACCCTCGTATGCAGACCATCTGGTATCATAGTCTTTTTCACCCTCACCCTTCCCAGTTCCTCCTTGATTCTGTCTAGGCTAAAGGGACTCATTTCCATCGCTTCACACCCTTTCCTCAAATCCAGTCTTTTACCCCTGCTCCTTCTTCATAAACATCGAGCTGGAGTGCCTGTTTAGCTCTTCTGCTTTATTGCAGTCATCCTCTGGTGACTCCACACCCTCTCCCCAGAGCCTTGCAATCCCTTGACCAACCTTCCTCTTATTCCTCACGTACTTGAAAAATGTCTTTTTACACCCCTTGGCCTGCTTCGCTATCTGTTCCTCCTTGTTGGCCTTTGTCCTCCTAATCTTTTTCCTTGCTAGCATCCTCATTTTCCTGTAGACTTCCATGTCCTCCTCCTTCTGTGTTTCCTTATATTTTCTAAATGCCCTCCATCTGCCCCCACCACCCTCACCATATCTCTGTTGAACCATAATGTCTTCCTGCTTCTTGCTCCCTTCCTTACCTTCCTTATACATGCATGTGTGGCCTCCCTGACCTTGTCTGTAATAGCTCCCCCATAGTTCCTCCACTTCCTTTATTTCCCCTATACAATCCATTACTTCCCCCTCTAACCTTCAGAACTTATTAAAGTCTGCCCTCCTGAAGTCCAGCAGTATTGTGCCGGTTCAGCCGACTTCCCTCCCCACACTCACCTTAAACCTTATGGCCCTATGGTCACTATTTCCCAGCTCTTCTCCCACCACCACCACCTCTACATTCTCCCTGTTAGTCAGGACCATGTCCAGTAGGTTGTTCCCCATAGTTGGTTCACTGACTAACTGCTGAAGGAACAGCATCTCCAAAATCTCACTGCTTCTAGTTGAAGCTGAAGCAGGGATGGTCCAGTCAACATCTGGAGGGTTTAGGTCACCCACCAGTAGCAGTTCCCCTTTTAGAGCCATTCTCACTATGTCCTGCATCATCTTCCTGTCCTGCTCTTCCCCTTGGGTGGGTGGTCTGCACACCACTCCAGTTCTCAAGGATTCCCCTGTCCTTCTGCTCATTGTTGCCCATAAGAATTCAGCTTCTCCATTGCCCTCTGGCCCCTATGTCACCTTCACATATTCACTAATATAAGGCCACCCCTCCCTCTTCTTGTCCTTTCTCAGCAGTCTGAAGCCAGGAATCACCATTTCCCAATGAGACTGACTTTTATAATGTAGGAAAACAAGGGAGATATTGCGCAGGCAGTGGATGTACTGTATAGTACCTGGCTTTCAGCAAAGCCTCTGACTCTGTACCACAATGGAGACTGGTTACAAATGGGAACAATCCATAGAGAGAGCAAGAAATAACTAGTTGGGTAAAAAACAACTGACAGAACCCAGATGATGGTCCTAAATTGTCAATTTCCTATGGACTAAGCAGGAACTAGTGGGAGTTATTATATGTCATGTGGATTGGGGAAGGGGTGTCTGGCACGAAGGAAGGATACTAGAGCATCTCCAAGTAAGAAATCTTAAGACAAACTAAACAGACTGTTGAGGTATTGTTCTACCTCTTTTTTTTAATTTTGTGTTGATGTTTCATTAGTAGGCTCTTCTAAACAAGTTGCTGGGCTTACTTATCAGTAATGCAGTGATATCCACGGTAAAGTCAAGGGTAACATTACAGGATACTTTTCCATTCCAAAGATGGTGAACTTACTGTATGGAACTCACAGCCAGCAAAGACAGTGAGCACGAAGACATCCCAGGCCTTTAAAAGCACTGCAGCATCCCTGTTCACATTTAGAAACATTTATCTCTCAGCAGCTTTTCTATCCCTTCTCCACATTCTACTGACTCTTGAACTGCAAGCTGAACTTGCACTTCTCCAAGTAATGCGCTGCACCCTAGTAGTGCTGAGATGTTTTGTGCACTCCTACTGTAATCATGCTTCAATCACTCTATTGTAACACTTGTAACCATGCATCCTGTGTCATGCTTTGTATTGTTTTTGAATTTCCGTCATATTGTACTGCTTGGTATTGTATTGAATTGTATTGCTATGTATTGTCTCTGCCTGACTTGGAACCTTTGCAAATGAGCCCTCTGCTCAAAGGTCTTAATCCAAATCTGAAATAAATAAAAAAGATATCCATTCTCCCTCTCTCTCTCTCTCTCTCCTGTATATATATATATATATATATATATCATCTTCAATAGCAGCTTTGTATGTAGCCCCACTCAACTGCACCAGTATAGATGCTCCTTCAACTGACATTATCAGTTAGAATCCATCAGTGGCATCTGACACTGATACTTGCACTGGCATAGGCTGGTACAGTAATGAAAGTGGAGCGGCTCCTGAATGTGCTTTGTTTTTATCAAAGTACCTGCCAATACAAGTAGACATATCAGTATCAGGAACTATTGACTGATTCTAGCTAAGGATGTTGCTGGTTGGAGAATAATTTTAATGGCAGAATGGGGGGCTAAATACAGAGCTGGTTGTAAAGATGAGGAAGACAAAGAACGAGAAACAGAGCGAACGAGAGAGAGAAAGTTGTACAGAAAGAGATGCAGGGTAGGGAAATATGAATCGAGAATGCTGCAGTGTTTCCTATCCCGTTTAAGGTAAGCCTGGACTTGTTTCCATTTACCAAGAGAATCTCTGAATAGAACAAATAAATAAAAAGCACTTCTTCAATGTATAAAGCGCTTTTCATTTAGTGCCATGCATGGGCAAAATGTGTAATGATGAACTATGTACATACAGTACACCTGACTGCTGCTGACTGCAAAAAAGTAAGACCTCTTTACTTTTAATCCTTGACCATTTTGTTAAAAATTGTGTGATGATTACTATTGATTCGTTTTACTAATATGTTTACCTATTCTTGTCTATCTTTACTTCAGGGGACTTTCTCTGAGTTGATATTTTGCAATTCAGCATATCCTTCATCAACATGCAAATTATTCAACAGGGTATTGCAGTTACCAACTCTGCAATCCTTATCTTCTACAAATAAGAAGTGTACATCAGGAAAACTCAAAAATAGCTCTTCAGTGTGATTATTAAGCTCATACCAATGGCCCCCGCTGTCATTCTTCGTGTGTCTGGAGGGGTACATAAGCATTACAGATAATACGAGTCACCCTGAAAGTTAATAAGTATCGTTAAAAAAAGGTTTGGCTCATTTCAAAATAGTTACATTTTTATGACATGGTACAGTACTTACAGTAAGTAAACAACAAGTCCCTTATAGACCTGCTGAAAGGACTAATTTTGTATGTTCGAGACTGAATACTCTATATAATCATTTATACAGTTATCAATGAGAACTGAATATGTGTGAATGTATATACATTCTGGATATATATATATATATATATATATATGGAAGCAGTTTTCCAAGGGGTAATGTGGCTCAATGTTTACTGAAAACAAAGAATATTATACTTATTGATAAACTCTTTTGTCCTCCACACCATGATGCCATGTGTTATAATACTGTCTGTCAAGTGTGATGGGGGTAACAGTGGGGGAGCACCTGGGTAACAGTGACCACCAGTCATTGTGGTTTGAAATCACAGAAAGAGCAGAACCAAACCACACAAAAACATGTATCCTGGATTTTAGGGGGGCAGACTTTGGGAAAATGGGGAAATACTTGAAAGAGGCATTAAGGGGAATGGGACAGGAATCAGGGGTTGAGGAACAGTGGGCAGTATTTAAAATGGGGATTATAAGAACAACAGAATTATGCATTAAGCAGGTTAGCAAGAGGAAAAGGAAGAGGAGACCATTATGGTTTTCCAAAGAGGTAGCAAAAGTGAAAGCCAAAAAGATTGCATTCAGGCAATACAAAAAGACACAGGCAGAAGGGGATAGGGAGAAGTACCAGGAGAAACAAAGGGAGGCAGGGAAGTCAGTAAGGGAAGCCAAAGCTCAGACAGAAGAACACATTGCAAAATCAGTGGTTAAAGGGGACAAAACCTTTTACAGGTACATAAGTGAAAAAAGAAAGACAAAGGGAGGGATAGTGAGACTGAAGGGGGAGGATGGGAGTCGCATGGAGGATGACAACAGTAAAGCTGACATATTGAACAGGTATTTCTGCTCAGTCTTTACTGAGGAAGAGGGGGGTAATGGGTCTGAAGGGAGTACAAGGGGTGAGAATGGTGCAGAAATGGACACAAGTCCCTTTACACGAGAAAGGGTCCTGAAGGAACTGGAAGTAATAAGAGTTGACAAAGCAATGGGGCCAGATGGGTGCAACTTTTGGTCCTTAAAGAACTAAGAGAGGTGGTGGCTGAACCTCTGGCTATCCTGTTTAGCCAATCACTGGAAACAGGGGAGGTACCCAAAGACTGGAGGACAGCAGATGTAGTCCCCTTATACAAAAGTGGGAACAAAGAGGAAGCAGGGAACTACAGACCAGTCAGCCTCACCTCGGTGGTGGGAAAGATCATGGAAGCACTTCTGAAGGAGAGATTGGTGGAACATCTGGTTGTCAATGGACTACAGGACCCAAGGCAGCATGGTTTCACCAGGGGGAGGTCATGTCAGACCAACCTCATTGAATTTTTTGACTGGGTGACTAGGGAGGTGGATGAGGGGAGGGCAGTGGACATGGCCTATCTGGACTTCAGCAAGGCCTATGACACTGTGCCACATAGAAGACTATTACACAAACTGGGGAATATGGGTGTGGGCAGGACAGTAGTGTGGTGGGTAGGTAACTGGCTGGGTGGCAAGACACACAGAGGTGGTGGTAAATGGCTGTCACTCTACAGAGGAAGAGTGACCAGTGAGAATTACCACAGGGATCAGTGCTGGGACCAGTCCTATTCAACATCTTCATCAGTGACATTAGCAGGATCTAGAAGGCAGAATTTTACTGTTGCTGATGACACAAAGCTCTGTAACAAGTAGACACACCAGAGGGTGTATACAGAATGAGAAGGGACCTGCAGAAACTTGAAGAATGGTCAAGGTTTGGCAGTTGAAATTCAATGCAAAGAAGTGCAAGATAATGCATATGGGGCACAAAACCCTGGCACAATATATCAGTTGGGGGTGAGGATATAGCATGCACCAAGCAGGGAAAGGGATCTTAGGGTTATCATCTCTGATGACCTCAAGGTAGGAAACAGTGTGACAAGGCATCAGGTAAAGCAAATAGGATGCTGGGATGTATAGGCAGGGGCATCACCAGCAGGAAAGGGAGGTCATAATTCCGCTATACAAGACACTAGTGAGGCCCCACCTGGAGTACAGTGTACAGTTCTGGAGACCATACCTGTAAGGAAATAGACAGGGTAAAGAAGGTTCAGAGGAGGGCAACAAAGATGGTGCATGGATTGCATCACAAGTCCTATGAAGACAGGTTGAAGGAACTGAACATGTACTCCCTGGAGGAGAGGAGGGAGAGGGGATATGATAGAGACATACAAGTATCTTACAGGGAGAAACAGAGTGCAGGAAAACACTATTTTTAAGCGCAAAAGATGTTCCAGGACTAGAGGGCATGGGATGAAGTTGGAGGGAGGATGATTCAGAGGAAACATGAGAAAGAATTTCTTCACAGAACGGGTGGTGGACAAGTGGAACACCCTGTCAGAGGAAGTGGTGGGGGCTGAAACAATCACGGGATTTAAGAATGCATGGGGTAGATATAAAGGAATTCTAGAGGTCAGGGGTAAGGGGAAACAGACTTCTAGGAAAACAAACTGAACTTACAAGCTCAAATGGGCAGACTGGGTGGGCCATAGGCCCTTATCTGCCGACACTGTCTATGTATCTATGTAAGACATTATCATACTTTTTTTGTATTTGCTACTTGGCTATGTGAGTCTTTATGTCGAGCTGTATATCTGTACTATCTGGTAATTTATTTAGTCAAGGGGCTATTGTATCTTTCAGCAGTTCAGAATGGTTCCCAAGTGCTATATTTTTCACTTTAGTAAGTTCTGATATTGATAGAAAACTATCAACAAATATTTGCACAGTTAATGAGCTACCTGCAGACATCAGGCACTCAGACTCCCACTGGGCTCTCAAACCATGCCTGAGGTCCCACTACTCAAATGCTTGTAAGTGCCACCCGTACATTTAGCTGCCATATATAATAATTGCCTTTGAACCTACTGTCTGCTGTCTACCCACACGGTTTACTATGACTACTGTTAGCTACTCTAGACCTATGTAACACTGATGTACTGTGATTTACTGTATCTATTTTCTGACCTATGTAACCCCAGGTTGCATCTGGAAATGAGCGGTCCCCGCTCAGAATGCTTATCTGGTAAATCTCTTAAATAAATAAATAAAAATCAAAAACAACTTTTTTTTGCTTCTTTATTTTTGTTAACCAGGTAAGTCTACTGAGTACAAGTATGTATTTCCAGGGGCAATGTGAGTGCAAAGTGCAATACATATGCAAACACTGTACAAATGGTATACTGTCAAGTTAAAATAATAGACATCAATCATTTATTCTCTGGAGATGGGATAGCAAACACACCAGGAATCATAATTCCTATTGGGTCTAATCAACTGCCATTTTCCAGCATTTTCTACACTCGTTTCTGATCCCAGACCACAGCATTTATTTACTATCATTAGTTCACTGTTTCTAAAATTCCCTTTTTACCAAGTCAGAGCCCTGAACGGTCATGCTATCTTGTGAAGGTTGATAGAGAAGGAATCCAATCACCTATTACCTATTTGCTAATTTTAATTTTCTACCACAAGTTTTAGCCTAAATCAACAACACTCAACCTGAGGTTCAAGCAGCTGGCCATTGGCCTAATCCAAGGGAACTAGTGACTGGGTATGGTGATGCAGGTGCCAAGCCAGTGTGGTGGGGGCACTAGCGTGATTGTAGACATGTGATCTATGGCTTGACTGTTCTGTTTTAAAATGATGAGAGAGATTAAACAAACAGTAATTTGGGGTGAGGGGCTATGAGAGATAAAAAAAACATCAAAATGATTTTGTTGTCTTTTTTAACGTTTGATATTGATCACTTTTGGTAGTATGCCAGAAAATCAACATCCTACTTAAGTCCTCATTCTTTTGGTGGCAAAAAGCTGGATGAGCTTAATTATAAATGTTCTTTATCCTTGAGTGATTTTAAAGTTTGCTTTTAATACCATGGTGGTAGGTTCACTAATAGAGTGACATGGGTTTGAGGAATGTCCACTGACTGTTGTACAGTAGTCGTATATTGCTTTGCGTTTTCATTGTAACCGAGGCCTTCGGGGAGTCTCCTCAGATAAATTAAAGTGATCAGGCCAGAGTTTGTTAATTGTTGCCCTGATGGATATACTGTATTAGGGAGAGAACTTAGATATCTGGGAACTGTGTGGTACAAATTCTTAATTCTCCAAAGAAGTCCAGTGTGCATACATAGACCTGCTCACTTCTCTTCCAGTGACCGATAAATACTTTCTCTAAATGAAACTGGATAAAAAAAAATATATATATAGATATATATACTGCACCATTATTTGCAGCACCAGGAATATAATTCACGTAATCAATGTGCCATGAAATGGACACACAAACACAGTTGCAATATCATCTGTTAAATGTGCAGTGCATAACCAGAGCCCCCAACCCATCAATGCTCAGATTACCAAGGGCTTTATCCAAAACTGGCTTGCTGACAACAATCTAGTTCTCAATGCCTCCAAAACACAAGGAATGTTATTTAGATTCAGAACTTTATTTTATTTTTATTTATTTAGAAACATATTGGAATTATAATCCTTCGAGTCAGAGATTCCTTTACAAAGACTCTACATCAGATAACAGATGGCGACAATAATACAGAGACATACAAAATGGAGAGATATAATTAACCAACAATTTGCATACAGGAGTCAAATTAATCAATCATTTTACAAACATGAGTCAAAATAGGTACAATTATGCAGTGGGAGAGCAATGTACTAAGGTTAGGCAGGATGGAGATCCCTTGTCAAGGAAGCAGGATTGGATATCATGGCTTAGGAGAATAGAAATCCATTGTCAGGGTAGGTTAGCTAACATGGGGGGGGGTGGTGTTAGGCATGGCTTGCAAATCTTCCTGCTCTCATCCCCTAGCCATCATGTGTGTAGACAGCTTTACTCTCTCCCTAGTTGATGAATTTAAGTATTTGGGTGTAACACTTGACCCTGCATTGGCTTTCCATATACACATCTCAGACTTTTGCAAATCCATTAATTCCTGAGTCAGTCTGGCCTATCGTCTCCGCCATTTCCTTACTCCGGAACTTTCTTAGCTATAGCCCAAGGCGTCCTACTCCCTTGCCTACAGTATAGTTAGCTTTTCTTTACTAGTGCCCCAGCTTCTTTTCTACACAAATGGGATGTCACCTTCAACAATATATTCCACGTCATCTTTTCCTCTCCATGCCTCGCACATTACTTTTCCCTCTACTCTTCCTGGAGGTGGCTATCCCCCCTTTGCCTCCCAATCTTATGTGCTAGGTTGCATCATCATCAAAATACTCTTGTCTAACACTCCAGCCTTCCTTCTTTCCCTACATTGTGGTGCTTGCCCAACATGCACTCTCAGATCATCAGACACTACCTCACTTATCACCCCTAAATGCTCAACGAAGATGAGTGACTAGGATTTTTCTTCATTTGCACTTGGGTCTCGGAACTCCTTCCTTTCCGATGTGTGCAGTTCTCCTACCCTGCAATCCTTCAAAACTGCTCTTAAGTCTAATCTAGCTTTATCCATGACCTGCAACCGTTTCTAGCCCCACCATATGTACAGTCCTATGCTCATTCCAGCTTACCTATGTCCTCCTCAAATTGTTTGTCCTTTACATCCCTACTTGTTGTTATCCTTGCCTAATTTATGACAGCTTTAATTTGCCTGCATCCCAAAATGTCCCTGATCAATGCATTTTGTTTTCTGTTCAGAGTTCAAAGCTGAGCCAAGCCAGTAATCAGCCAATGCAGTTTAAAATGAAACAGTCTGTGATAAGTTTAACTTTCTGTCCCTGTTGGGCTTGTTATGGGGCTTTCTTTCCTGCTGGGAGGTGGCTCCAGGGTGCAGTGGATGATGTGGCAGCCACCGCAATATAGATGGAGGTTCTAAAGACAACTTCTTTGATTATACACATGAGCAGCGGCCTCTCCTAAATGTCACAGTGACCTTCTTACATTGGCCATGGTAAGTCACATTGAGAGCTTTGGAGGTGAGAGCTCCAGTCCTAAGCAAGTATATATGATCGCCTTGGGTCTGCCAGGGTCTGCTTCTGGGGGAGGGATATTTCCTTCCACAGCCTAGGGGACTGGCAGCAGGACCTGGATGGCAACACTTGCATTAGAACAGCATGGTTAATCAATCACTGACTGCAGGATGTAAATTTGTCAGGACAGGGGTCCCCATCATTCCTTTTTCACTTGTTGGGGCACTCCACTGAGAGTGAAAACCTCACTTTTTCTTAAAGGTTTTCTAGATGAGAATGCATGGGCTGTTGGGTAGGGGAGATTTTTGGCTCTTGGGGCTCTGCCTGCATCTTCTGCCTGAGTACTCCCCTGGCACCTTCACAAAGTGTTGTGGCAAACTGGGACCCTCGAAGGATGGCACTGAGTTACAACATGGACAACAGTAAACAAGTTGATGTCCTGGACATACAAGAAACACTGGGACTTTGTTTTTTCTTTTGATTCATTTGGGGGTCCTTCAAAATGCTTATACAAGACTATGGGACTGTATATTGGAGATGTTGATGGTCTGAGACAAGTCTAGCCTGTGAACCCACTCCCCTCTCAACTAATAACATACATTGGGTCATGATCCCTTGTGCCCTGGATTGAGAAGCTCAGTAGTTATCCTGTAATGCAAGATGAACATTGCCACCCTCTGCTCCAACACATGACCCTCTTACCCATGAGGAGAGGAGGAAGATCCTTAATAACCTGACTTAGCTGCCCGTGTAGTGAGCAACAAAAAATACCAAAACATGCTATTATTAAGTAGGGACAAGTGTACTTTATGTCCTGCCTCCTCTCAGAGATAGACTACAAAGACTTTGGCACATATAGTTATCGGGATGAGGTAAATGCCCATCTCCAGCAAAGAAACATAGTGTACCTGTCCCTTTCCCCTTCTGCATTAGCTCTTTATACTCCTATTAATCAGGAATTTTCTTTCCTCCCTTGTATTCCCTTTAGCCTGGAGCAAATAGCTCCCAGGAGGCTGAAGTCAAATTAACTTCACTTACCACCTCAATTGGAATGGAGATAGCTATCATTTCTCTTGTGTCAACACAAGTTACAGGACCTAACTTTAGTGCCCCTACCTTGGAAGCTCAGAACTTTGTTCTTTCTTTATATATAGTTCATCTGTTCTTGTTGCTAGAGTTTATATTTTGTAATATTGTTTGATGTCACTTACACCTATAAAAGAAGTGCTGTCTCCTTTTAATTGATGGACACTGTAGCAAAGGACTGCATCTACAAAATATGAACTATGTCTACTGCTTTCTGCACACCACCCTGCATATAGCAGATGACACCTTGGCCGCGGACCCAGGATGGTTTGACACCCCAGGGAAGAGTGACACAAGGCCGGGATGAGTGGTTCTAGCTAGAACATAGGCTCTATCAATGTAAATTGATTGAACAATCTAGGAAATGGGCTAGGGTGGTCTCAGTGGTGCATACAGATATGCCTGATCTGGTACTTATACAAGAATCATACCTTATAGAGGCAGAGGCCTCCAAGCTAGTAAAATTGAGTTACTCAGCAGTATGTTCCTTATCATATAGGTGAGATAAATGCAGATGGGTGGTAATTTTGGTGACATGCCCTCTGATGTTCCGAGAGATTAAGGTGGTCAAGGACAGAGCGGGATGCAGAATAGTAGTACAGGGAGAGGTAGAGGGGTGCCCCTCACCCTTGCTAAAATATATATACTCCTATGTCAGACACCCCATTTATATGAAGACTCCTCAATTTGGTGCTCAGTAACCAGAGGGACTTCCTATTTCTAGCAAGGGATTGTAACCTATTAGGGAATGTTACTTGGGACACAGCAGCACGTCAGCCAGGCTGCTCCTCCACATCATATAAATTATTTCACAGGCTCATCTCCTGTTTGTGAGGGACTAATGTTTGTAAGGAAGTGCATGTGGGGCAGAGTGGCTATTTGCACTACTAACCCCCTCCCCATAAAACATATAGCTGCATTGACTATGACTTTGTACACTAGGAGAAAATGAGCATGGTCCATTCTTGTCAAATGGCCCCAATTTCTTTTTCAGGTCATGCCCCACTCATACCAGAACTGGATTTGGGAATTTTCCTTAAAAAATTGTCAGTTTGACTCCTGTTTGAAAGATAAGGGTTTCTCAGAACTGGTTTTACACATCTCAAAGGTATCACTGCATTGAATGACTCCTCAGAGATACAACCTGCTATATTTTAAGACAAAGTAAAAGCAGTGTTGCTGAAGCATCTAATGAGCTATGGGGTGAAAAAAGTAAGGGAATGCAGGGCATATAAGGAGGATTTGCTGGCCATTCTCACTTTTTTTACAACAGGAGCATCAAGAGAGCACACTGGCAGACCCTACAGAAATGACACAAGTGAAGAAAGAGCTCAATGAGCTGGCACAAACACAAACTGAATGGGCATTGCACTATCTACAGCAGTAATATTATGAAGGAGAACCCCAAGCAGCTAGGCTCCTAGCTCACAGAGTAAGAGGGTACTGGCAGTGAGCCACCCTTTCCAATGTAAACACATAGAATCAGGTTCTTTGACTACAAACATCAACTCCATAGCAGAGGCATTTATTCTATAGTATAAATGGCTCTATACAGTGGACCTCTGTCCAGATCGAGAGACCCTCAGTGCCTTTCTTCCCCCCTTACACCTCTCAAAGATGGATTCTCAGTCCAAAGAGTTTATACAGGCCCCAGTTACTGATGGGGAAATTCAGTAAGCCATCGCTCATCTAACAAACATTTGTCAATGCCGAACGTTCACTTGCAGGTATTTGCAGTGATGTTTGGCACGTATGGTGCTTTACCCTAATGCCCTGTGCGATTGCTGGTATTTGCACAATAAATTGTCAGCATAACCTTTTTGTTACCCCCATTGTGCGCTACATAGGCGGAAACACGTTTTGGGCAGGATGTGAAAAATGACAGCTGTACTGCTCATAAGGAGGTGTGGTAAAATGGCAATGCTGAAAATCTGGAGTGGAAATATTGAAAATGCGCAAACCTACGAGCGTGCATGGGAACTGTGCAACGCACACTCGTAAAACAGTCATTTTTAGGAATTTCATCACCAAATTTTCAACACAGCCATTTTAAGACCTCTGCTCATGAACAGTGTCACCGTGGTTTTCTTAATGTGTCCCATACATTGATTTCACACACCGACTGCGCCATTGTGCGCTACATGGGAAGAAACATGTTTTGGGCAGGATGTGAAAAATGACAGCTGTACTGCTCATGAGGAGGTGTGGTAAAATGCCAATGTTGAAAATCTGGAGTGAAAATATTGAAAATTTGCAAACCTACGAACGTGCATGGGAACTGTGTAATGCACACTCGTAAAACAGTCATTTTTAGGAATTTTTTCACCAAATTTTCAACATTGCCATTTTAAAACCTGTGCTAATGAACAGTGTCACTGTGATTTTCTCACTGTGTCCCATACACTGAGTTTGCACACTAACTGTGCCATTTTTTTTTATTATTTTTTATTAAATTCTCGGATTACAAATACCTTTGAGCAGAAACTGCTCATTTACAAAGGTTCCACGTCAAAGGATAAGGGTCAACATACATACAGAGATAGTAAAAGAATGCACAATAAAAAACAAAAACTACTAAAAGAAAAAATAAAGCTACTCAGTTATAACATACTTTGAGATAATATTCATAAAACGAGCAGCTTGAGTAGGCAGCTGGCTGCGGTAACAATACGAGAAAGAGGGCACCATAGGCAGTTAGTATTGCTGGCATGCAACCGGGAGAGGAAGTTGGCAGGCTAATGGGCCACTGTCCGATGGTAGTGGAAAATATCTTGTACCAGTGGAGATGTGAAACAGGAAAGGAGTCACAAGGAAGGCCCAGTGCCAGAAGGAATGAGATTGGGAAAGGGTGGGCTGTGAGTCATGAGTGAGCTGGGAGGTGTTTAGAGAGATATCTGTTCAACAAAGCAGTCACATTGAGAGGTAGAGGTGAGGTAAAGTTTGAGATTCCTTTTGAAGGGTCCAAGTGTAGTAGAGGAAAGTGATTCTTTATTGAGGGACTTGAACCATTGAGCAGCTCTACAGATAAAGGACTGCTGACCCATGGAAGTACGACATCTGGGAACCTGAAAGGTTAGAGATTGGGAACCATGTGTTTGTTGAGTGCCACTGTAGGTAGTAAGGAGTGAGCTAACACCAGGTGGCATGAGACCAAGGAGAATCTTTTTGGTAAGTAAGCAGGTCTGGTATTGTATTCTGCTCTGTAGGGGTAGCCAGCTGGCCTGTGCATGGAGGTCAAAGGTGTGAGTTAGTCAGGCTGCACCTGTCAGTAGTCTACAGGCTTTGTTGAGAGCAACTGAGATCCTGTGGAGGGCACTTGTTGGGGCAGAGCCATAGATGGCAAGGTCGCAGTCAATGATAGAGGTGACAGAGCTGTAGATAGCTAGTTTAAGGGCATCCGCAGGCATACAGTGCTTGTGTTTGTGTAGTAGTCCAATCCGTATATTGGCGGTCTTGGCAACAGTGTCAATATGCCGAGTGTAGGAGAGGGTACTATCCAGAGTAATACCAAGGCACTTGAACTCTTTGATATGTTTGAGTGGGTTCCCAGCGTGTTCTTGATGAGAGGGACAGAGAGTTGTGTCCTTTGTCGGTTACAGAAGGACATGGCTTTAGTCTTGCTGTGGTTCAGGACAAGTTTATGAAAATTGAACCAGTCTTCAATGCGATTGAAGTCAAGCTGCAGCTGGGATTCAAGGACTGTAATGTCATGGTGGCTGGAAAACAGGACTGCATCATCTGCGTATAGTAATATTTTTTGGTGGCAGGCACTGGGGAGATTGTTGATGAAGAGGGAGAAGAGTAGAGGGCCCAGAATAGACCCCTGGGGGACTCCAGAGTGGACTGGTTTCTCATCCGAAGAGATCCCTGCAATCCTTACACGTTGGATCCGATTATCAAGGTAGCTGGTGAACCATGGATAGGCATCATTGGAGATCCCAATGGAGGACAGTTGCTTGAGCAGTAGGGGGTGGTTAACTGTGTCGAATGCCATGGTAAGGTCTATAAAGACTGCCCCTACACAATTCCCTTTGTCAAGCATGGCATGGATGAAGGTTGTAAATTCCAGTAGTGCAGTGGTGGTGCTGTGCCCTTTTCTGAAGCCATGCTGCTCTGGGCACTGTACATTATACTTATCCAGGATTTCAGCTAGTTGGTCCTATACTATTCACTCCAGTGCTTTGGATAGTGGAGGGAGGAGTGAGATAGGTATGTAATTGGTGTGCAGTGTCCTATCTCCGCTTTTGTGAACCGGTGTGACAGTGGCTTTCTTCCAGAGAGAGGGGAAATGGCCCAAACTAAGCGAGAGATTAAAGATCTATGTAAGTTGTTCTAAGATTTCATCGAGGACTTGTGCCAGCAGTTTCAGGTCAAGGGAGTCACCACTGTACCCTTGTTTGCCGATGGCCTTTTGAATGTATTTTCTAGCTACTTGTGGTGGGACCTCCTTAAAAAAAACTTTGGGGTTGTACATTCTATTTGGGGGGGCAAATTGGGAGGAGCTGGAGGGGAGGTTGTCAAAAAAATCTGGTGGAAGGACACTGTCCAGGTTTGTAAATGCATTATTAAAAGTGCTGGTGATGATACCTAGGTCGAGTGTAGGAGTGCCATGAAGGTTGAGCATAGTGGGTGGTGCTTTAGGATCCTTGCCTGTGAGTTCTTTCATGTTGTTCCAGAATTTGTTTCCCTGGCCCAAGAGTTGGTCAGAGCCTCTTTGTAATAGCTGTGTTTAGCATTCCGTATTCTTCGAGTGCAATCATTTCTGGCTGCTTTGTATAATTGTACGTTTACTTGTGTCGGAGTTGCACGAGCACAATGCCAGAGGTGGTCTCTGTGCTTGAGCAGAGATAAAAGGTCAGTAGTAACCCAGGGGTTGGTCTGTCCTTTGACCTTCATCTTTTTCACTGGTGCATAGATGTCACAGGCTTCATTGAAATGTTTGATAAATAGGCCCAGAGCTTTGTTGGTGTCATTGAGGGAGTGAAGCACTGCCCAGTTCAGCCTGGTTAGATGGGATTTTAACAGCTGGATATGCTCTTGTTTGATAACCCTGGCATAGATAAGCTTGGGAGGGGCTTATGGTATTTGACCAGGAACAGATGACAGGTGAGTGGTCACTTATTGTATCCAGGAGTACAGAAACATTGGAGATGTGTTCAGGGTGGTTAGATAGAATCCAGTCTAGAAGCGTAAGGGAGCCTGTCCTATAGTTACACCTAGTGGAGGCATTGACCAGTTGAGTGAGGTGATGCACTGCGGCTGCATCCTTATAGGTAGCGGCCTCAGTGGAAAGCCAGTTAATGTTAAAATCACCCATGATTATGGTTTCAGAACTATGTTGCTGGAGCCTTAGATAGTCCATGATGCTATGGAAGCCAGCAGCCTGGTCTCTTGGGGGTAGGTAAACCGAGATGACAGTGACTTCCTTGTTATGTGCACCAAAGAGAATTTTGATTGTGAGGACCTGAGAGGAGTTGCTCAGGCTGGGGGATGGGATGATGTGACCCATAAGGGTATCGTTAAGATAGATGGCGCAGCCCTGCCCCGTTTAGCAATCCTGTCTTGCCTGAAAATGCAGTAGCCAGGGATAGAGACTGAGGTATCAGGGATTTTAGGGTTTAGCCATGTTTCCACAACTGAGAGGACATCAGGGTTGTGCTGTAGGATCCATGTTTGGAGGGAGTCAAGTTTGTTGAGGATGCTGCAGGCATTGATGGATGCCATGGTGAGTGTCCCTGTCCTTCTGCTTGGTGCCACTGCTGGCTGCCCAGGTGGTCCTGGGTTGGGGTGAACATTTCCTGAGAGCAGAAGCAGCATAAGGAGAATTTATATGAGAAAGGATTTCAGCATCTTGTAGATACCTGGTGGTTAAGTCATAAGCCAAAAGTAATTATCAACAGCTGAGGTCCAGAGTCACAGAATGTGTTAGAATTCCTGCAGGTGATGAACTGTGCCTGTGCATATGCAGGATGTGAAATCCTTTTGTCTGCATGCTTCTTTGTCATTCAAAGAGGTTGTTGAAAAGCCAACATACAGATCATGGAGCAGGTCAGACGAAAATGTGGATTCAAGCAGACCTAGAGTCACTGAGTTTGTCAGACTTAATTGCTTGACTTATATTTTACTTGGGATAGCTTCCAAAAAGTTGATTTTTAAATGAAAAATGCAGATACCTGGTTGTGATGTTTTGCAGAAATCCAGTTCAGGAGACTTTCACGGATGTAGTGAGCAAGAATGGTGTGGTTACTCCAAGCAGAAAACCATGTAAATCCACAAAAACTAAGCTACAGACACAGACAAGCAGCCACTACAAACATACTTCCAGCATAAAAAAAAGCACTGTGCGCTACATGGGCGGAAACACGTTTTGGGTAGGATGTGAAAAATGACAGCTGTACTGCCCATAAGGAGGTGTGGTAAAATGGCAATGTTGAAAATGTGGATTGGAAATATTGAAAATTCACAAATTTTCGAGCATGCATAGGAGCTGCTCAACGCACGCTCGTAAAACAGTCATTTTTAGGAATTTTTTCACCAAATTTTCAACATAGCCATTTTAAGACCTCTGCCAATGAACAGATGTCACCATGATTTTCTTAATGTGTCCCATACATTGATTTCACACACCCGACTGCGCAATGTGCACTACATGGGCGGAAACACGTTTTGGGCAGGATGCGAAAAATGACAGCTGTACTGCTCATAAGGAGGTGTGATAAAATGGCAATGTTGAAAATCTGGAGTGAAAATATTGAAAATTCGCTAAATATGAGCCTGTGTAGGAACTACGCATTGCACACTCATAAAACAATCATGTTCTGGAATTTTTGCACCAAATTTTCAACATGGTTTTTTTTAGGCCCCTTTTCATGAATGATGTCACTGTCATGGCATTATTCAGGCCTGAAGGGTGATTTCACATAGTGACTGTGCAGTGACTGTGAAATCACCCTTTGGGCCCCAATAATGCCATGACAGTGACATCATTCATGAGAAGGGGTCCCAAAAACCCCATGTTGAAAATTTGGTGCAAAAATTCCAAAAAATGCCTGAGATATGCAATAAAGTTGAAAACCCCGTATCTATCCCATTATACAGCTTACCGACATTTCCTCAGTTCGCGGTCGGCTTTGAAGAGTGCAGACATGTTTCTGATCCACCGAAGATCATTGTGCCATGCTCTGGAGGTAAGTATGGGGTGAGGGGGGTGTGGAGAGGCAGGGTGTGCAGTAGGTGGATGCGTGTTGTGGGTGGGGGGACTGGGAAAAGCACCGTGGGGACCGCTTTTTAGGTTTACAGGTGAAAAAAAAGACTATGTGAGACATTTGCCATGCTGGTGGGCTCCCCAGCATGGCAAGAAGGATGACTGGGGGGCTGATGGGGATTGGACACCCCATTGGCAAACATCGGATAGTTTCCACACGCCAGTGGGCTCTCAGCATGGCAGAAGGATGGCTTGGGGGGCCGTGGAGCTGACGGGGGATTGGGCACCCCTGTCAGCAAACAACACAGGACATTTGCCATGCTGAGGTGAGCTTCCAGTGTGGCACCAAAGATTTGGGGGGGTGGCGTGACGCGGTGCTCTGTATGGCAGCGGTGGTTTTCTTTGACGCGAATACCACCGCTGTCACACACAGCTCCTGCACCCAATGGTGCAGGACCACCACGCTTGCTCAATGGAGCAGTAGATTGAAAGGAGAGGCACACCATTTCAAAGTGTACTACTCTTCAAAACGTTCCTATACGCATGCGCGCAAGCGAACGTAAAAATGGATTAACTCCGGGGCTGTGATGCATACCTGATGAAGTTCTTCATGGTGTTTGCCAGAGAATTAATCCTACTCCTCAAAGTATCCAATGCCCTAATAAATGGAGTGGACCCTTCACCTTCCAAGAATTACACAACCATTTTAGCAAGCTCTAATCCCCAGAAACTGAAGGAGAGACATGAATTGCATGAATCGTGTTGTCTTATCTCAGTGCTTATCACTGACTATAAAGTTTTCTTGTCAATATTGGCAAAGAGATCAGATGGCATAATACCTTGCATAATCCACCCTAACCAGATGGGATTCATTACATCCCATTAGACTATGCATAGCATGAAGGGTTCCCTTATACTATGCATAGCATTAAGAGATCCCTCTCTGTCATACATCAAGCATCTCATTCTGGTTCTCCCCTCTTGGCCCTCAGTCTCAATGCAGAGAAAACCTTGGACTGGGTGTCTTGGACCTTTCTCCATGCTGCATTGCATACATTTGGGTTCTCATCTGACTTTCAGGACCTCATCTCTTGCGCTTACAGTGTACCAAGTGCTCAGGTGAGGGTCAATGACCACCTTTCCTCTTTTTTCCCATTACATCAAAGTACCCATCAGGGCTGTGATCTTTCTCCATTGCTGTTCACCCTGTATATTGAACCCCTGGCACAGGCAGTTTGACAACACCAGGGAACTGGTTGGTTTTAGGGTTTGGATGACATGGAACATCAAATAGCCCTATACGCAGATGACATCAAGTTATACTTGTCTGAACCAGAGATAGATTTACCATCTCTCTGGTCATTGTTAGAGACCTATGGAACCTTGCCTGGCTACAAACTCAGTGAGAGCAAGACAGAGATGCTGACAATCCATTGTGTCCTAGATGCAGTATTTAAAGCAAACTGCCTTCTCTTGCTGTGATTGGACTCAAGTGAAACACTTAGGGATCAGGCTTACAGTCTCACTCTCGCAACTGTATGAAGCCAACTATACCCCCCTTCAGGCACAACTTTAGAATGATCTTGACAAAGTGCTGGTACTCTTTCGTCCCTGGACAAAAGGGTAGTAATGATTAAGATGATGGTTTTCAATAATTTTTATATCTTTTTCAAAACTTGGCTCTCCCGGTTCCACAGCGGGACTAGGCATGCTAGAATGAAAATACTTGATGTTTCATTTGGCAGGGGCAGCAACCCAGGGTTAGCCCTTTCACTCTCTGTGGGCCAAAGATGTAGGGAGGCTTGGCATACCATCCCTTATGCTATACTATGAAACTGCACAACTGCAAATGGTGATATACTGGCTTAGGAACTCATCTGACCAACAATGGGATCAACTAGAGAGGAAGGCACTCCCCTCCCATTCTCCTGAGAGTGCATTGTTGAATGGTCAGCAATTTCCTATATATAGCAGATGTAGTTCACCATTCACCCTCACCCCTCTGCAAGGATGGAGGAAAGGGATCACTAAGAGTGAATTGCAAAACCAGTTGGCATGACTGCTGCCTCTGCATATGCACACCATACGCACACTGATCCCCCCCAGCTAGATTGGATTCAGGATATAAAATTTATGCCATAGGGATTTATGATTTGCTTTTCAATTGTTGCAGGGACAAGTTATCAAACTGTTTAAATTGGTAAAGAGTTCATTGGGATGCCCCCAAATGGACATGTTGAGATATTTTTAAGTATGGGCATATTTAACTAGTATGTTCCAATGGGGGACATAGTTTGATTCCACTAACTCTCTCATACAGATAGTTATAGCAGTCCTACAAGGGGATCATTCTACCCATCTTATTTCTGTCATATGGTGCACTTGTCTCCCTGAGTAAGAGTCCACCAATATGAGTCTTCTCATTAGGAGAAAAGGAACTGGGAAGCTGACTAGACCAGAAGATCTGAGAAACTGCCAGAATACTCATAAGGTTTCTTTCTCTTTGACTTGGAGATAATTTAATTGGAAGTGCTTAGTCCAATACTGCTTCACACTAGCTATTTCTGTTGTTATTTCATTCGTAACTGGGTAAGGCCCAATAGGCACAAGTGCTTGTTTTCAGGAGTGACCTGGGAATTTTGGGGTGATTAAGTGACTTGCTCAGGATCATACAGCATGCACGTGGAGGTTGTGGGAATCAAACCCAGGTCTGCTAGATGTACTAAGCTCATTCATGGCTTGTTACTGTAACCCCTAGACTATACTACCAACCCTATTCAACAGATTCATGGAGGGACAGCTCTCATGGCTCACTGTTGGAGGCAGTGTGAAGAACCCAGAGCCCCACACATCCATACCACGTGGGATTGTCCACAACTCTCCCTTTTTCTATGGGAGACAGAGGGAGCACTTAGGGAGATTTTCTCCCCACAGACTACACTTACCCAACAAATGTCTATTTTGACAATATATCCATGAGGCTTGAGGGACCCCACAAACAAGTACCTGTTAGGCATACTTTCAGTTCCAGCAAAGAAATGCATAACAAAACACTGGTTGAATACAGTGACTCCAACAATTGGTGAGTGGATGGAGTTCATCAATTCTATATAAAAGTTGCTAATTCTGTATATAAGTTAGAAACAATGGCATGTGCCCTCAGGACCAGACCAAGAAATGTATCATAACAGATGAAATTGATTGCCACAGTCAGTAATGGCCAGAGACCCCTCCTTTGTTCCTTGTAGCAGAAATGGCGATTGACCTGTATTTACTGTTGTGCATTGAGGACTAAGGTGGCTATTTTGGATTTTCAGTCTTTTTGTTTGTCTCCCAGTCTGAAGAAATGGTCAGGGTGGTGGAGACAAATGCATGTCTTTTCAGTTCTAAGAATATCACTTTATGTGCAGAGGAATGTAAGAGACAGTTGTGGCTGTTATTGTTTTGTAGTCTGTATGTCTGTGTTTAAGTGACAACTTCAATAAAATTTTGTTTCTAAAAAAAAAAAAGAAAGCAGCCTGCAGGGATGGCTAACCCAGGCATAGGATCTCAGAGGTTTCCTCCTAGCAAAGTCCTCCCCCCACTGTGCTAAGGTTAAAACAATACTATTTGTTAGTTGGGAAAAAATTTCTTTACATAGTTCCGTAGCAAAAATGTATTTCTGACATCTTAAGATACTTGCTCAGTGTATTATCAGTTTTCTCAGATATTGTTAAAACAGCTTTCACAGCTGCTGTAATTTTGCTACTCACATCATTAAAAACGGCCACCACTCACAATTTTTATAACAGCTCTTCAGCTGAAGTTACCTGTTCAATGTACATGCTAGATTAATACTTAGATGTATTAGGATGCTGCAACTACATGTTTTTTTTTTTTAAACTATGCTTTTTCCCTCTTCCACCTGGAATGGGATCCCCATTGGCTCTTCCCTACTTCCACTACTGTCACCTTCCAGTGTTCCTTTCTGCCCCCCCCCCGGGGCAGCATCTCTAGGTTTCCTTCTTCCACATCAGTCTTTTAGCTAGGTGTCCAGTGGGGGCCATGTTTCAGCTGCTCAGCAAGAATAGAGGAAGGAGAGTGGCATCCTGAGCATTCTATCGTTTTCCCATATTCTCCCTACCCACATGACTTCATGTATGCACACATGGAAGAGTGTGCATGTATTTATTTATTTTATTTATTATTAAATTTTGATGACCAGGTACGCCCACTGAGCCCCGAAGGTCCCTTTTTCAGGGGCAACCCGGTCCTGTGGCATGCGGCATATGCTGCCCAAAGCTGACATCCACCCCTCCCTGATCTGACAGAGCCTACTGCACCTCCTCTTGTGGTCACCTAGAAGGTGGTAGAGCAGTGGCAGCCATACACCCTCCCTCCCTCTCAGAGGTGGAAAGGGTATGCCAGTCAAACACTGGCACCCCTACCATGAATAGCAGCACAGCGACACAGTGACGAGTTGCTGTACTGTCACTGAGGGAACCAGGCACTGCTTTCTCAGGGTTTTGCACCCTCTCTTAAAAGTTCCTCTGACTCAGAGTTGATTAATTACAGCGCATGTGGGGGAAGAGCCCCCCAAATAGGGGGTTGGGGAAGCAATCTTCCCCTCTGAAAGAAACAAAGTGTTTATGGACAGATTTATGTCAACCACAATTGCAGTCAACATAAATCCATCACTGTAATGTCGTGCAACATGGTATTTTCCAAACCTGCATCATAGAGCCAGTGGAAAGCATCTGTATGGACACTCTGCTTACTTCTCCCTGGTTGGCCCGCCAATGACTCAGGTCCATTCCTGAACCCCAGTCACCAGTGTCATGGGCAGTAGTGCTACCACTGCACTGATGGGCTGACCCCAACTACCATGTTTCTGATGGCAAATGGCACAACACTGTACCAAGATTTATTTTTATGTAAAAGTTGGTAACCAGAAAAGACACACTGAACCAAAACTCATTTCCAGTTGTAGCCCAGGGGCACAAACCATGATAGAACATACAGTAAAAATACATACAGTAAAAAGGTATTTAGTTTTTTCACATTGAACATGGCACAGGTCTAGGAAGCTTTAAGAACTTCTCAATCCTGTATCTTGGTTCAGGAATGAAAAAATACAAAAAAGAAACATATGTATGTTGATACTTGCCAGAAAAACATTATTGCTAAAAAAACATATATATGACCCTATGCACTAATGGGCAGAGTGGCTACATGCCACATATTTGCAGTGCATAGCCACTCTGCACCCACTGCATCCCCAATGCTGGATGCACAAAGGAGGGCAAACAGGACCAATGCACCTGATCCTCCTGGTCTGCACTGTGCTGCAGGTGGTCTGGGATCATGCCAGCACTACATGCCATTAACAAAGGTGCACAGTGCTTGCTGTGGGTATGTGGCGGCGGTGCAGGGCATGCCAGGGAGAACCCTGCTCTAAGCCCCCTATGCACCCACACTTACATGGCAGTCCTCTCCCTGTATGTCTGGAGGCACCCCCTGCCCCATGCACAGCATCCCTGAACATGGAGCTGGCAGTTGCCACCCATCCCATCCCTGTGGACCCTGATCATGATACTGTGTAACCATCCCCTGCACCAACACTCAACAGCCTGGTGCCCCATATCCTGCAGATCCTGTGGTAGCCCATGGCTCCCCATGCCTGTGGCACCATCATTCCCCTTATTCCCCCAAACCCCATGCCTGCATAGTAGTGCCCTGAAATAGTTGGCAGCACTGCCCTCCACTCGCCCCCTCAGCTGTCAGACATCAGACATCTGTGGAGCACACTGCCAATGCATGCCCTGATGCATAGGGGATCCACTTTGTGACCCATTCTGAGCATCCGATTGCATGCCCGGCCAGGTCTGTGATTCTTCTCCAGCTGCCCTGCAGTGTCCTGCATGCCGAGGGGGCAGGGCCATAGACAAGTGGCAGCCGGTAGTGAATACTGGACAGTGCTCACCTGTCTGCAAGTGTGGAGCTCCGCAGCTGGGTACCGCACCTCTGGTGCATATTACCCACCCATTAGTGCATACAGCCCATGGTTACTAACATATAATG
This sequence comes from Neoceratodus forsteri, assembly GCA_016271365.2. NCBI lineage: Eukaryota > Metazoa > Chordata > Ceratodontiformes > Ceratodontidae > Neoceratodus > Neoceratodus forsteri. Next base: position 93,206,750 of record JADMNL010000035.1, on the reverse strand, counting down.
CTACTTTAAGACATCAGGGAGCTAGACCACTCTTCCTGTCTGATTATAATGGCGGTCATGCTTTATTTAGTCTAAGTTCATATGCCTGGGCACCTCCTACAGAGCAGAATAATTTTATAACTGCCAAACCTCATGTTGCACATGCATTCCTACATCCTCATGTGCTGTGCCAGTGAATCTATCTAGCGTGGATATCAGAGTGCCATTAAGAACTAGTGTGCCAAATTTGCTGATGACCCTGAACTGGTAGGGAGCAGTACACATATTTTGTGTATGGCATAAATCATCACAGAATGACCTTAAAATCAGGTTAAATTAGCATTAAGCAGGACATTTTTTATTTATTTATTTATGACTTTGTTGACCGGGTAAGGTGCTCTGGTCCAGAGGACCATTTACAGGCATGCCTTGGGCCAAATAGGCACAAGCTAAAAACAGGCATAGAGTAACAATAGGTATAACAACAGCACTTGGTACAACACAATATACAAAGTAAAGGCTTGGGCAGCAGACAGTAATAAACATACAAGTCACATTCAGATACAAAGCAGTATACTGGTACAGCGCTGTTAACAAATCACATTAAAACTGTGGTACAATATTAGTTGTAACTTAGGTACAACAGGAGGTTACCTTGTTCCCACCCCTAGGTGTAATACGTCCAGACAGGCTAGTTATTCTAGCAGGAAACAGGAAGGGGGAATTGGCATCAGGTCCTAAGAGAGCTGAAAGGAAGGTGTTACCTGGGTGGACAGGTACAGCTGTCCCTAGTGAGGGGCCAGGATTTAAAGTTATGTTCGAAGGCATGAGGCTCGATGGATACTCTGAGGTGGGCAGGCAGTCCATTCCGTAGTAGGAGTGCCATGACCAATATGGCTTTGCCTCCCATGTTCTGGCGGTTCTCGGTGTCTCCAGGCGAGGGACAAGGGAGGATCAGAGACTTCTAGATCAGGCACAGTGCTTGCAGAAAATTGCCAGTGGGGAGGCAAGTGTGTTTCTGATGCAAGTATCAGTAAGGCAGCTGAGGAAGAAGTCAAAGCGACCTTGCAGTCAGAGTCAGTTTAGGGAGCAGTAAAGGTCACAGTGATGGGTAGAGTAGGGAGTGGGCAGTGCAAAGTGCCAGATGCTGTTGTAGACAGTCATAAGTCATGTTTGAAAACCAGCATGTGGTATCCTTGGAGGAGCTGATCAGGTTCAGTCTGAAGAGGAGGCTGGTATGATTAACAAAATGCAAAGCCTTAAACAGGTCCACAAATACAGCACCGGGATCCATATTTGTAAGGATATGGTCAGTGAATAGGGCAAGGGCAGTGGTGGTGTTGTGATGCCTGAGGAAGCCATGTTGCTGGCTACATACTGTAAGATATTGTATTTGGTGAGGTACTCTGGTAGTTGCTAATACACAGCTTTTTCGAGGAGTTTACTCAGGTGGGGGAGGATGGATATTAGCCGGTAGTTGCCGGAGGAGAGGGGTCACTGTTCTTGAAGATGGGAATACCTTATGGCAGATTTCCATGGGACAGCCATGGAGGAGGTAATCAGGGCAAGACTGAAAATGAAGGTGAGGGGTTTGGCGATTGCTGAGGACACAGTTTTGAGAAACACATGGGAGCATCCATCAGAGCCTGGGCTACCTCGATTGGGTATTCCGTGGAGGAGTTTGAGAGTGTCTTTTTGGGGAGATGATCTTGAAGTAGAAGGAGGAGGCAAGGGGCAGTAGGATTAGGTGAGGGGGCAAGAGGTCGTGGACGAAGGGTGTGGCCTATGGAGGGGGGACTGCCTGGTACCAGGGTGGGCTGGGTGCCTGGCAGGGGGTGAGCATAGGCACCACATGTTGAAAGAGGTGCAAGAAGAAAGTTTGCTCAGGAGGGCTGATAGGTTATTAAAAAAAAAATGAAATTGACTTACCCAATCAAACTATCAGACTTCAAAGCACGTTATTCTCGCTCTGTCAAGGAATCCTGTAACTGCTTCCCCTGATGTCACCTTCCCCTAGCCTCAGCTCCATCTGCTCCAGTGTATCTCTTTACTGGTACTTCCTTCCCACCCCTCTTGGGAAATATTACAGCCTATAAGAACTTACCTGACTGACCCTTCTTTCCCGACCCTGTTTTTTCCTTATCATTAGTTCCTTTTCCATGTCACCCTGGCTCCCACCTACACTCCTTGCTTACCCCTCTTGACACCATCATGGTGTTTTGCTTTCCACTCCCTAACTGTTGCCACCTTCACCCCTGTAATCACTACATGCCCTTGCAGGCATGTACTGCATACCTCTCCTTACTCACTCTCTTGCATCCTCCTCCCCACCCTCTGATGCCCCACCAAGCTCCTTCAATCAATAATTATGTTCAAGGATGCTTCAAATACACACTGTAGTTATAGTTGCATACATTTAACCTGTATATACCGTACTGCAGTTGTTATACTTTTTAGCTACATACTCTTCATAGTTTTAGCTTAGTGGCTCTTTTAATACTCTATTTTGTGTGTATTATAAACTGCCTCTGTATAATTACTGCTCTGTGTAACTACTATGTAAGTGTGAATTCATTTTGTATACATTGTTTACCCAATTATGATGTAACCTAGTATTCCTTTGTATGTATTGCTAACCTCTCCTTTCCAGGTCCATCTTGAAAATGAGCTTGCTTAACGATGTTTGCCTGGTTAAATAAAGATTTTGATTGATTGATTTAAGATTAAAGGCAGTGGCTACCTTGGTAGGGTTGGTCAGGAGGCCAGATGGGGAACTGAAGTCAACACTGGGGCTGTTGGTATGGTAGCCCATGATGATACCGATAATAAATAAACGACTGTAGAAACAGCAGCTCATTTATAGCGCTATCATCAATAGCTACCCTGCTAGGGTAGCAATCCTTCCGCGATGACAACGACCGGAAGGAGAGGGATAGGGAGGTGGAGGGGAGGGATAGGAGGGAGGGTTTGAAGGAGTAGGGGGATCCTGCTGCAGCCAAGCCAGCCCTGTGGTGTGGTGGTGAGGGTGGCTGGCTATGGTGCAGCAGGCATTGGGTTCATTTTCTGCTTGGGGCACTTATTTTTTGCTGCTGCTTGCGGCACTCTATTTTTCAGCTCATGTTCCCCCTCGACATGCACCCCTGGGTTAACAATCCCTAATTCAAGGGGCGTGGGGAACACACTCCTGCATAAACACTTGTGGTGGCTGGAAGTCGAAGTCACTTTCGATTGTATACTGCCAAAATGTTTCGGCGATATACATTCGCTATGATAGCAATCGTTGTTTTTCAATCACTATCATAACATGGAACCTTGGTGCAAGGGGTGAGAAAGAAGCTAATGGAGCTCCAGAATTTTCTAGGATTTCAGAGGCTCTCCCTCTGCAGGTTGGTGTAATAGTCCTAATTGAGGGATTGGGCCAGGTGCTGGCGACGGTTGCGTAGGTACTGGTATTCATTTCACAGAGCGGGGGGGGGGGGTCATTTATGCACAATCCACTAATGGTCCCTCTCTTTTATTATGGAGAGAAGTTCCTTTGTGACCCAGCAAGTACACACCCACAACTAGCTCTCCTAGTAGTTACAGGGAAATATCAGCCTTGTATGTCCAGGAGAGTGTTAGTAACATGAGTGATGGCAAGGGTTACATCTGAGAGCACATAGAGGCCATTCCAATTCACCCCACTAACCTCTTCTATAAGTGCAGGGGTGTCAGGGTGGTTAAAATTGTGGAATGATAGATATTTGGGGGGGGGGGCACGAGGGGCTTTGGAGGACCAGATGGCATAAGTGGGAGAGTGGTCACTTAATGAGTCCTATAGGGTGCCCACGTGAGGGATATGGTCCCCACTGTTGGTAATCACCCAATCGATAAGGGAGTTGGTGGAGGTCCAATGATTTGATCTGGTCAGGAGGGTGAGGATTTGCACCATGTTACACTGCTTGAGTTGGTTGGCAAAGTCAGGTTCTTGGGGACCCAGTCAATTTAGGTTATAGTTCCCAAATAGGATAGTTTCTCTAGCAGGGGAGAGGGATTCTTGGCCCAAGTGCAGGCTCTGGAGGCCGGCTATGCCACCGTTCAGTGGGTTGTAACAACAGCCGAGTTAAAGCTTCTTTATAGAGCCTAGTATGATTTCAGCAATGAGACAGTCACTAAGGGAGTTGTCATCTGCATGAAGGGTGATGCGGGCAGAGAGAGGGCCCCTGACTAGAATAGCAGCACCACCAGTCTCTTTTTGCCTGATCTGTCCTGCACAGAAGGATGCAGCCGGCTGGTTGGAACATATGATCACTGTGCTGGGCCTTCAACCTGGTCTCTGTAAGTCAGAGTGCATGGAGTCTGTTCTGGGAAACCCAGGCTTTGAGATTGGGAAATTTGGCAGGGAGACTTCATACGTTCATATGTGCAAGTTTCAGACCAGTGGTGTGGGTCCAAATGCCATAGGTAGATGTGATTTGGTGTTAATGGGGCCGGGTTTGGCTTCAATATCACCACCAAATAGGAGCAGTGAGAAAAGTAAGTGATATGAGTAATGCGTGCCAAGAGACGGGTCGAAAAGGAGAGGGGGTGAAGGAAAAATCCAAGTAGGTGGCACTCTAGGTTGGGAAGGAGTGCAAGTGTAAGGGGTCCGAGCAAGGCAGATTCCCATTTTGATAGTGGAGGAATATAATGGGGGTGATTAGAGCTGATGCAGAAATGCTTGGGGGTAACTTGGTCAGAAGCGAGGACTGAGTCACAGAAGTCAGCTCCCTGGAGGGTACCTGCCAGAAAGACAGCCAGGAGTGGCAGTAGTAGATATTTCACAATTGAGCTAGTAGACATAACATGACATTTGCTGTAGCCAGTGTTCTGCCCGCTGGGACAGTGGAAAATTGGCTGTCAACTATGTGCAGGGCAAACAGAGGTGGGTGAAACTGTGGAAGAGGTATACTTTAAGGGAGAGGTGTGCTGTAAAAAAGAGAGAGACAATCTGGAGGAGAGGATGGGAGGAGACTGCAGAAGGTGACTTTAAAGAGTGTTGGGGTGGGGCAGGGTGGGTGGGCTGAAAAAATCCAGTTGTAGAAAGGTCCAGGGTAAGCGCCAAATGGCAAAAAAGAGCAAAGCGCCGAAAGTCTCAGCTCAAGAGCCCAAGCATGGCTCATAGTTCCTGTTTGGGAGGCCCACCAATAGCAGAGCAATGGTTGGTTCAGCCAGCCAATGGTGGGCCACCTCCATGCAGGTGCAGCCAATCCTGAAGGGGTCGGAGGTCCAGAGGTGGAGAGCATACCTTGTTAGCTGAGCAAGCTGGCTAGTGATCAGGGGAGGGTGGCAGGCAGGAAGCTTCTTCCCCGGAGGTCCACTGGGGCAGGGGGCACCTGATCAGGGGCTCCTTTTAGTTGATCTGAGGAGGGGAGAGAACAGGAGCACAATTAAATGAGGGGAGAACAAGGGCACAAAGTGTTAAATCAGGTGGTGGAAAGCAGACAGACAGACAATAGGGACAGGAGACAGGCTTGAAATGGCAGGGAGTAGTTTCAGGAAGGGATGAGACAATCACTGGGATGGGCCAAGCTGGAGCCATGGAGGGGGGGTGAGGAGGCTCAGCAGGAGAGACACATCAAAAAGTAAGCATGGGAGCCAGGGTAAGGAGAGGTGGAGAAACGGAAAAGAGATAGAAGGAGTGGAGGACAGAAAAAAAGTGCAGGTCGGAACTCGCAGGGGCTGAAGTCAGAAAAAAAGAAAAAAAACACAAGTCAGAATGGAGGGGTTAGAGAAGGCAATGAGGAAAGCAGCAACAAATGTTCCAAAAATACTAGCAGTTAGGCAGTTACAAGCAAAAATTCTGGTGGTTATGCAATTTCAAAGCAGTTAGGTAATTTATATTACATAGATAGAGAAATGCTGGCTTGCTACTTGCTTAAAATGTAGGCAGTTACAAAGGAAATGAGGTTTAATTATAATAAACATGGCATATTAAACCTTGGCAGAACTAATATGGGCTTAGAATATTAATTAAATAGAAAAGCATTAAGGAAAATGAGTATAGAAAATGTTTTCAGTGTCATAATCACTAACGACTTTAAAATGGTGCAACAGTGTAATAATGCTGGTAATAAGGCTTTTGGGGGTTAAATGTCAATTAGATGCAGTTTTATCAGCCAATCATCAGCAGTCCTATTGCCGCCAAATAGAACATATGTACATCAACATATTGACTATGGCTCCTTATTTTGATCACTCTACCTTAAAAATGATGTTGCTGTAGATGGAAGGGGTCAGAAGAGAGCAACAAAAATCATAAGACAATTAGAAAATATGCCATAGCCAGAGAGACTAGAAGCTCTGGAGCTGCAAAAGAAGAAGACTAAGGGAAATTTTCTCCCCTTTTTTTTAATTTAGTTGTTTAACCAGGAGTAGCACACTAAGTTGAAAGCTTTTTTACAGGAGCCACCTAGGAGCACAAGGAAGTTAAGTGACTTGCTCAGGGTCATACAGTATGCAAGTAGAAGCTGTGGGATTCAAATCCAGGTTTGGTCTGCTGGATGTCACCAGATTTGCAGCTCAGAGCCTTAAACCACTGCACTATACTACTTCCTGTTGTATGATATTATGAAAGACACTACTGTATGAATAATCTCAATATAGGAACATAGGAAAGTGATGGCAGAAATGAACCTCCAGGCCCACCTAATCTGCCCAATAGCCTAGCATCCCCTAGGCCTGCCCCTGATTTCCCCCCACTCCTTTCAGCAGCCCTCTGTGTCTAACCCATGCCCTCTTGAATCCCCCCCACTGCATTCTCATCCACTACTTCCCTAGGCAGCCTGTTCCAGGTTCCCACCACCCTCTCAGTAAAGAAGTTCTTTCTGATGTTGACCCTGAACCTACCCCCCTCTAGTTGGAGATTATGCCCCCTTTTACTGGGACACCTCTTCAATAAGAAGGGGTTCTCAGTAGTCACCTTGTTTATCCCTCTCAGGTACTTCAATGTCTCTATCATGTCCCCTCTCTCCCTCCTCAACTCCAGAGGGTACATGTCTAGTGCTCCCAGTCACTCCTCATGTGGCAGGTGACTAAGTCCCTTCACCTTCTTGGTTGCCCTCCTCTGTACCCGCTCCACCCTCTCCACATCCTTCTTTTGGTAAGGCCTCCAAAACTGGACCCCATACTCCAGAAGAGGCCTGACCAGCTGGGTATACAATATCAAATATAAGACAACTGTATGAGAATACGGATTCATAACTTGCAACTGCAACCAAACAATTTCAGAACAGAGGCTGGGAGAAGTTACTTTACTAAAAGAGTTTTTGATGCTTGGCATTACCTCCCTGTAGAGGTGATTAATAGCAAGAATTAGTCAGAATTCGAAACTAAGCAAGATAAGTACATGACGGTAATAGGCCTATGTGGCTATTCTCCCTGCAAAAGTGTGTTGGGGGGACAGTATTTATGGGCATATTACCTCCTTCTGTCGCCTTATTCATAGTTCAATCTATAGTACAAGGTGAACGTTGTGATCTGGGGTCATTTTGTCAGCAAGCTTTATATGCTGATACCACTTGTAGCTGTCTCTGATACTCTGTATGTCCCACCTGCCTTGTTCTTTTCCAATGTTCCTTTAATGTTGTCAGTCTCCTGTATACGGGGTACAGGTTCCATTGAGCTCACACAGTTAACAAAATCAATTGATGGAGGGATGGATGGAAGGGAGGAAGGGAGGAAGGAAGGAAGGGAGAGAGAAAGGGTGAAAGAAGGAAAGAAGGAAAGAAAGAAAGAAAGAAAGGTAAAAATGTTTTATTTCAGTTCAATGTATTATGTTTGTTCTTATGTGTGTTGTCTTACAACAGTTGCTTGTGAAAATTGGCATTTTGTTCATCTTGCTTACCAGTATAATCAATAAAAATTAAATGAAATGTCAAAATTACACTCTTGGAACTTTGCAGGACTAGTTTGCTGGAAATAGCCAGCTTCGACTGACAAAGCAGCCCTACCCCCATGGTAGTGGAGGGTGGGAGTCTGTTAACTGACACCATTTTGAAACTTAGCATTCTGCAACAGTATTTCACCTGTAGGGGTTCTAGTCTTGTCATGTCACAATCCCTCTAACTTACTATAATGGAATTGTTACTGTACCATCATTAATCACCGACAGAAGAACTAGGGCAAAGTTTGACAGCTGGACAAATACCATGCCTGCATGGAGCAAGAGAGGGAAAACTAGATGGAAGCTGGAGGAATGAGAGATAAGTATCACATTTGCTAGTCCCTAAGGCTGCAGCTTAATCCCTTACTCCATCTGATGAGTGTCACTGCAGGACATGTAGAATGACATGCTGTCAAGTTTGCAAATATGCCACAGAATGGGAGAGAATGCACACATTCTTGATTCAATGTAGTAAAATTCTTCCGCCCTAAGAGTGAAATAAAACAGATATCTGCACCCCTAGGAAGCACAATGATACAAAAGATTGTTACTCATCTGGTCATGGTTTATTCCATTTCCTGGCCAGAGCACCACATCGTTCAAGAGCCATGCTCACTCCTTAAAATGCCATGCCAACAGCAGACATATTTCACTGCTACTGGCTGCTACAGCGCTGCACCTCTAAACCCTGTTTCATGCTGGTGATGTTTATCAGCCACTCAAGAAGACATAGGACAGACATATAGGGTTGGTAAGTAGGGGAAGGGAAGGGTCCGTGGAAAAGGAGATGAGTGGAGGGGGGGGAAGGGGCAGACTCGATGGGCCATTGGCATTCTTTTCTGCCACTGAATTTCTGTGATTCTGTTATATGATTCTACCTTGATATTTTTGCCATAAAAACATTATTGCTGAAAAAAAATATATAATTACCAACAGGTACCGTTGCTTTAAGACGTCTGAGAGCTAGTCCAGAACCAGTGAAGCACTGGTTACAATTTTGATTTTGCTGGAGCAATTCCCTCATAGTGATTTCGAAGCTGTGAAATTCCAGGCAAAAAAGTTTGCATTTCAAAGTATGAAATGGGTAATGTTCTCCCCCATTCTGATCAATTTGGAGAAAACGTGTAGCGGATTTCAAGTATGAGACTTGTACATTTGTATGTTTGCCTGTACATGGACAAAGCGAGCATAGTTTGACCTATTTTGACTTGTTATTGTTATTAATCAGTTCTGTAGGACGGGAGTGCCAAGCATCAACGGCCTTTTGCTCTGAAATTGTTTGGCTGTAGTTGGACGTTACGACCCCATATAATTATAACCTTTTCTAAAGTTTGATACTAAGAGCGTTCATTGTAGTATGCCTTTCATAATATCATACAGCAGGAGAAAATACCCCTTAGTGTTCTCCTCTTGAGCTTCTAATCTCTCTTGGTATGGCATATCTTCTAATCCCCTCGTGGCATTTGTTACCCTGTTCTGACCCCTTTCATCTACAGCAACATCCTTTTTAAGGTAGGGTGATCAAAGCTAGGAGCCCTAGTCACTATGTGGATGTACATATGTTCTATCTGGCAGCGATATGACCTCTGATGACTGGCTGATGAAACTGTGTCTAATCAACATTAACCTCTGTAAGTCTTTTTTACCAGTATTATTGCACTGTTGTGCCATTGTAAAGCCCTTGGTGGTTATGACACCAAACACACGTCTTCACTTATTTTCCTTAACGCTTTTCCATTTAATTCATATTCTAAGCCCATAGAAGGTTTAATATGTCACATTTATCATAATTAAACCTCATTCTTCACTTAACTGCTCAGTTAACCAGATTTTAAGGTCACTCTGTGATGATTCATGCAGTGTAGAAGATCTGACTGCTGCTCCTTTCCAGTTCAGTGTTATCCGCAAATTTGACACACCATTTCTTAGTGGCTGCTGTGATATCTATGTTAGATAGATTAATGGGGGCAGCCCATGAGGATGGATAGATGCTTGTGCAACTTGAAGTTTGGCAGTTATAAAATGATTCCACCCTGTAGGAGGTGCTCAGGCATTTGAACCTAGACTAAAGGAAGAAAGACTTCCATTGTAATCAGACAGGAGAAATGGCCTAGCTCTCAGACGTCTTAAAGCAATGGTACCTGTTGGTAATTATATATTTTTTTTCAGCAAAATAATGTTTTTATGGCAAAAATATCAAGGTAGAATCATATAACAGAATCACAGAAATTCAGTGGCAGAAAAGAATGCCAATGGCCCATCGAGTCTGCCCCTTCCCTCCCCTCCACTCATCTCCTTTTCCACGGACCTTCCCCTTCCCCTACTTACCAACCCCATATGTCTGTCCTATGTCTTCTTGAATCCCTCCACCATTTCAGCCCCAACCACCTCCTCTGGAAGTTTGTCCCAGGCCTCTACCACCCTCTCTGTGAAGAATCACCCCCTCACATTGCCTCTATATCTTCATCCCTCCAAACTTAGGCTATGCCCTCCAGTTTTACATATACAAGATATACATGTAGAAGGTATACATGTTTATTTTTGAATTCTTTCATTCCTGAACCAGGAATCTGGATTTTGAAGTTTTTAACAGTTCCCAGTCCTGTGTCATGTTCGCCATGGAAACAATTAAATATCTTGGTACAGTGGTGTGCCATTTGCCATCAGAAACATGTGGTAGCACCATCCTAATACATGTAAAGTTTAAATCTAGCAGGTACATTCAACAGGTAACCTCAGCAGAAGAGATGTTCTAAACATCATGAGTAGCTCATGACGTGAGTCATTAATTTCAAAATTCTAGCAGTTGTAAAAGCTGTTTTAACAGTATCTGAGCAAACTACAAGTACGCTGAGCAAGAATCTTAGGATGTCAGAAAAATAATTTTGCAAAAAAAAAAAACTATATGAAAAAATGTTTTGCTGACTAACAAATACAGCTGCTTTAACCTGGCACAGTGAGCACTGGAGAGCCCCCCTCCCCCCCTTGCTAGGAGGAAACCTCTGAGATCAGGACAGATGGTAAGCAATTTATGCTTGATGAAGTCACAGTGCAGGGAATCTGTGATTCATTACTAAAATTAGAAACCGATAAAAGTTGTGGGCTGGACAACCTTATACCAAAAATTTTGAAGTACTCAGCCTTACAGATTTTAGAGCCTTTGACATACCTACTTAACGGGTCTTTTAAAAACTGTGGAAATTTTGCAGGGTTGGAAGAAGGCCAGGGTTGTCCCCATATTTAAGGGTAGCAGCCCTGATCTCATAGAAGTTGACAGCAGATAAGGACCGCAAGGCCCATCCAGTCTGCCCATTACTTTTTCTACCTTATAAATGTGCCATCGGCCTTTGCTCTGTCATACTCATCTGTATTGCGCCCTTATGCCTTTCCCATGCCTGTTTGAAGCCCTGCACTGTGTTTATATCCACCATTTCCTGAGGTAGGCCATTCTATGCATTCACCACCCTTCTGTGAAAAAGAACTTCCTCACATTACCCCTTAATCGGCCTCCCTCTAATTTCATGCTGTGTCTTCTTGTCCTGCTATTTTTCTTATATTGAAACATGTTAGACTCTTTCACCTTGTTAATGCCCTTAAGGTGTTTGAATGTTTCGATCATATCACCTCTCTCTCTCTCCCTCCTTTGCTCTAGGGTATACATATAGAGCTCCGTTCATCTGTCCACATATGTTTTCTGATGCAGTCCCTGCACCATTTTGGTTGCCTTTCTCTGGACTGCCTCAATTTGGGTAATGTCCTTGTGAAGGTGTGGCGTCCAGTACTGCATGCAGTACTCCAGATGGGGCCTAACCAGTTACTTGAAAAGAGGGATTATTACCTCCCTCTTCCGACTTATGATACCCCTACTAATACACCCTAACATCCCCCTAGCCTTACCTACTGCTTTAGTGGCCTGCTTGGATGATTTCAGGTTTCAGGTCATCAGCGCTGATAATGCCCAAGTCTCTTTCTTCCCTTGTAACTGCCAGCAACTCCCTTCCCCAGCCTATAGGTGACTTCAGGGTTTCTCTTCCCTATGTACATGATTTTGCACTTCTTTGCATTAAACCCCAGTTGCCACTCTTCTGACCATTTTGTTAGTTTATCCAGATCTCTTGTCATTCTGCCCACCCCATCTGGATCATCTACTCTGTTGCAGATCTTGGTGTCATCTGCAAACAGACAAACCTTATCTCCAGTCCATCTGCAATGTACGTCACTGATGAAGATATTGAAGAGGACTGGCCCCAGGATTGATCCTTGAGGTACCCCACTTGTGACTTGCATCTCTTCTGACTGTATACCGTTTACCACCATTCTCTGTTTTCTGCCCGTCAACCAGTTTGCCACCCAGTTGACCAACTTCTGACTCACCCAGCTTATTAATCAATCTTCTATGTGAAACAGTATCGAAAGCTTTGCTGAAGTCAAGGTAGGCGACATCAACTGCTCCCCCTTGGTCCACCACTCTGGTTACCTAGTCAAAGAAATCTATGAGATTAGTTTGACAAAAACAGGTGCGCCCAACGTGGGGCTTGAATCCACAACCCTGAAATTAAGAGTCTTATGCTCTACCAACTAAGCTAGCCAGGCAGTTACCTGACCAACTATAGGCCCTTACTAGTGTTGTCAGTAGTAGCAAAACTGCCAGAGAGAAAAGGAGTTAAACAGCTGCAGTCCTTTCTAGTAAGGGATGGAATGCATGACAAATTCTAGTCGGGGTCCCATACAAAGCACAGTATCATCTCCTCCATATTGAGAGTCTTGGATGACATCAGCAAAGCAATGGATCTCAGAAAGATTATAGCAGCCATCTTTGTTGACCTCTCCAAGGCCTTCAACACAGTGGATCATGTGACTTTACTGAAGAGATTGGGGAAGGTTGGGCTGAGTGTTGTGTCCATATCTTGGTTAAATAATTATCTTACAGGTAAGACCCATAAAACTACAGTAAATAGGAGATGGTCTGGTGAGTTATTAATCAAAAGGGGTGTTCCAGGAAAGTCATTCCTAAGCCCTTTTCTTTCTACATTATGTGTAAGGGGTATAGGAAAAAGCACTGCAAGTTTAGGCTATCTTTTGTATGAAGCAGACACTGTGGTCTGCACCTCCTACGCTTCAGTGGAAGTAGTTCAATCACAATTGCAAATGGCCTTTGATTGCCTTCAGAATGTGTTCATACAATCATCTTTATGACTTAATGAAAATCAAAGTAATGTGATGTTATTTGGGACATCACAAAAATTAATACAGACAAGAAACAGTTGATTATACTTCCCAAGGATGAAATTCAAATAGAACAGGTAGAGGGATATAAATATCTGGTTTTCTGGATGAATCCACAGGGGGTCAGGTAATCTACATATAACTGGCAATGTTTGGGAGTACTGGACAGAAATAGGGGGTGTATGGACCCTGGGATGAGATCGAAATTAGTACAACCCTGCTATTTCCCATGGTTGATTATGCTGATCGTGTTTATGAAAACTGCACGAAGGATAGGCTAAAGGAGCTGAATGTCCTGTATAAACATAGTCTACTGCTATCAAAACTAAAACATTTTTGATTCAACACACTGTCCCTCTAATGATTCTCTCATGACCTTACTGGTAGGTCCCAACAGGTCAGGTGAAAGGGCTAGCTTTCCTCAAAAAAACTTATCTTGGATGGTGTCCCCCACTCCATATTGGGCCCCCTGCTATTCTCTCTGTTCATTACTGATATGTCAAGAAATTGCAGGGGTAGGGGGGAAAATGTACTGTTGTATGCAAATGATGCAGTTCTCTATAGGACTGCCTTTGATCCCAGTTCACTTAATTCCCAGATTGCTGGTGACCTCCATGAATTAGAAAATTGGTTTGTGGCCAACAAGGCTGACCTTAATGAAAGGAAGACCAAGGCAATGCTGTTTGGCCTTAAAAACTTGGGTCAGTCTAGGCAACATCTTTTCCCTCTCTCGACCTCCTCTGGAGCAGCTATTGAAGTAGTCATGTCCATTAACTACCTGGGGGTTTACTTGGAGCAGGAGCATTCCAATAAAACCCACACCGACCACATGACAAAGACCCTACAGCAAAAAAATAGGTCTACTCTGTCATCTTGGCAATTTTCCAATGTCGGACGCTCAGCTTGCTATTGCTACAAGCACTCTCCTTCCCCTTCTGCAATATAGTGTCCCTATGTTGAAATCCTTGAGATGCTCTGAGCTCTCTAAGCTCAGAGTACTCTACAATAAAATTAGACGCTTTGCTGGAGGAGTTCCACCCAGAGAGCACCACTATGAAGTGTTGCACTCTTTGAAATTGCCTTCATTAGAAGGTCGATTAAAGTACTCTCTCCTCTACCTGACCTTTAAACTTGTCAAGGGCTCCTCCCCACCCCTTAGTCTCAATGACATACTAAAAGTTAAATCCTTAAAGAGAGCCCTAGCTCCTCCAATAATACCCTATTGGAGACACCTGGAGTTAGGTCCTGTGTGGGTCTGCGGTCTCTTGCCACCTCTGCACCTCACACATGGAACAACCTACCTTCTGCCATTCAAGATTGCTTGTCACTTGGGGGATTTAAAAAAGAGCTTAAAGTTGTCCTGTTGGAATACAGGCTCTGTACCTGTAATCGGTGATGCATCACATGGGATAATGTTTAGACTTTGCTTACTCTTCTGGCTCATATTGTGCTCTGTTGAACCTTGTCTCAATATACAGTGTTGTCATTGATTGCTATTAATACTATGCCCTATCCTTAGCCAAATGTTTGTTTTGTCTCACTGATCATGCACTTCCAGTTGTATTAAGATCTGGCTGTAGTCTGAACCTGCACTTTGACCATGTGTTGTTTGATTGTGATATGTAACTAAGTCCAGGTCACCCCTGAAAAAGAGACAGCAATATCCCAGTGTGCCCACCTGGTTAACAATAAAATAAATAAACAAATACATACATACATGCATACATACATACATAATAATTAACAAGCTGGCACACTTTATCCTAAACTGTTCCTATGATACTCACAGATGCAAATTATATAACCAACTGGGTTGGATCTGCCTCTCTGATAGGTGAAAACTGCATTGAATTTTGTAGTCATTGAAATGTATGAATGGAGATGTGCCAGATTACTTATTGCAGAGGTTAAATATCAGAGAGAGACATGCGTCTCTAAGGAATGCTGGCCTCCTGGAGTTCATGACTTTAAGGACAAATACTGCAGGAGCTATGCATTTCTTTGGTCATTGGGTCTCCAAGTATGAACCTCTTTAACAGCAAATTTCAGAACCCAAGGAAGGAAATTGCTGACCCAAATACAAATAAAATAATGGTATCTGTCATCCCAACAATGCTGTGACAAATGTGGTAAGACAATAACGTAATCTTATTCCTCAGCAAAGTATTGTGATTCCTATCTATAGAAACATAGAAACATAGACTTTGACGGTAGATAAGGACCACTTGGTCCACCCAGTCTGCCCATTTCCCTACCTACCTACCTACTGGATAAGCTGCAGATTCTAGTTAACCAACAGCCTACTTCCTGCCACCCCCCACTACAATTGCCTTGTGTCTGTCCCATGCATGTTTGAATTCCCCCACTATTTTAACCCCAACAACCTCCCCAGGAAGGCAGTTCCACGCATCCACCACTCTCTCCATGAAAAAAGATTTCTTCACATTACCCCCTAGCTGTCCCCACTCTATTTTCAAATTGTGTCCCCTTGTTCTTACACGTCTCTTTTTCTGAAAGTTGCTACCCTCCTGGACTTTGTTGATTCCCTTGAGGTACTTGAACATTTTTATCATGTCCCCCCTGTCTCTCCTTTCATCAAGGGTATACATATTAAGCTCTCTCAGTCTCTCTTCATATGATTTCTGATGCAGACCCTGCACCATTTTAGTTGCCCTCCTCTGGACTGCTTCCATCCTGTCTATGTCCTTATGTAGATGAGGTCTCCAAAACTGCACACAGTACTCAGATGGAGTCTCACCAACTGTCTGTACAGAGGGCTAACCACTTCCCTTTTTTCTACTTGTGATGCCCTTCCTTGCATCCCAGTATCCCCTGGCTCTCCTCACTGACTTCTCACATTGCTTACCCACCTTTAGATCATCCGATAGACACCACCCCAAGTTCCGTTCCATTTTGTTGCTGTTAGTACTTCCCTGTTATTGTGTACTCTTTCTCCTGGGTTTTTGTTGCCCAGGTGCATTACTTGCACTTTGCATTGAATCTAAGTTGCCATATGTCTGACCATTCCTCCAACCTTGCTAAGTCCCTTCTCATCCTTTCTACCCCCTTGTGTATCAACTCTGTTACAGATCTTTGTATCATCTGCAAAGAGGCATACCTTTCCCTCTAGACCCTCTGCAATGTCACCTATAAAGATGTTAAAGAGGACTGGACCCAGTACTGAGCCCTGAGGTACTCCACTAGTGACCCCCTTTCTTCGGAATGTGTGCCACTCACTATTACCTTCTGTGTCCTGTTGTGTAGCCAGTTTGCAACCCAGGCTACCACACTGGGACCCACTCCCAAGCTGGCTAACTTGATTATTAATCTTTTGTGCGGGACTGTGTCAAATGCCTTGCTAAAGTCTAGGTAGGCCACATCCACAGCCCCTCCCTGGTCTATTACTTTGGTCACCCAGTCGAAAAAATCTATTAGATTCATCTGACATGACCTTCCTGCTGTAAATCCATGCTGCTTTGGGTCCTGTGCCCTGCTGGCCTCTAGGTACTCAACAGTTCTTTCTTTCAGAAGTGATTCCATCATTTTCCCTACCACTGAGGTCAAACTTACAGGTCTGTAGTTTCTTGCTTCTGTCTTGCTCCCACTTTTGTGAAGGGGGATCACATCTGCCCTCCTCCAGTCCTCAGGTACCACCCCATCCTCCCATGATTTGTTAAAAAGTGTGGTCAGTGGTGTCACTAGGTCCTCCTTTAGTTCTTTTAGGATTCTGGGGTGAATCCCATCTATGTTTGTCTCACTGACAATTGATCTATAAGTGACTGCCTTTACATTGACTGATGCACTGAATGTAGATGTTATTTATCATGCATTTAATAATTGCATGCTTTTAAGATCCTGTTAGCTCATTTTTGTACAAATTTCAATGTTTTTACTGTGATGCGTGGATAGAATGACTGTATATAGGGACGTCATTGTGAAAAGTTTATAGTTTCATAGTTTTAGAAACAAGTTCGGAAGACCGAAGTCCATAAATGAACTCGCCGCCATTCAAACCCAAGTGGTGGATCATAGGAATTTTTTTTGCCCGTAAAAATGTCTAAACTATTTTTAAAAACTGTGAATGAGCACTTGCTCAGGGACCTTATCCCTAATAAATGAAACTTGAAACTCAAATGAACATGGCAGGTGTCATTATCAATTCCCCTCCAAAATCAGTTTTCATGATAGTGCCACAAAACAATGCTTTGGGTCCCATTTCATTAATGACACCTGTCATGTT
Source organism: Neoceratodus forsteri (assembly GCA_016271365.2). Lineage (NCBI taxonomy): Eukaryota > Metazoa > Chordata > Ceratodontiformes > Ceratodontidae > Neoceratodus > Neoceratodus forsteri. The sequence goes on along the minus strand of JADMNL010000035.1, from coordinate 93,189,402 downwards.
CATATGCTGATGCAAAAAAAAAATTGTATTTTGAAAATTCAAGGTCATAATCTACAAACTGCATACTGTGTGACTCTAAGCCAGTCACTTAACCTTCCCAGAGCTGCTGGGTCACCCCTGAAAACAGACACTTGTACCTGGTGGGTCTTACCCAGGTACCAAACAAGAGAAAAAAAGAAGAAAACAGCAGCATTATGTGTAAACCTCTTAATTTCCCAGTCATATGACAATTTCAGGATTATAACTCATGTTAATAATGTGTTAATTATCACCTCTGCACTACCTATGCCAAATACCTACACAGCAAATGCAAGAAAGCAAACATTCAGTACTGACAAATGCTTCTTTTCTTTGCTGTTTCCATACTTTAAAAAAATGTCTTAAAAAGTATAATCACAAAGGAATTAGAGAATGATTTCCCTCAACTCAAAGACTATCGGAAACAAATATACAAATTCCATGCTCAGGACTTTTGCTGATAATACTATTCCATGTTCTAAGTTCCAGACAACTAGTTCTGCAACCAGTGCTTTTCCCCCACCCACCATCTCACCAATCACTTTTTAGGTCTGCCTGCATGCTGGAAAAAAATATTTTTTGTTCCTCCTCTCTGGTCAGTCCTGTTGGTCCAGATACCTCCAATTCACTCTCCTTGTGACCAGTGACACTTCCCCTCCCTAGCCCCATTCCCCTATCTTTTCTCATGTGAAACATCCCATGCTGGTTTACATCCTATGCCATCTCCTCATGACCCTGTTGCAGAGTAATGCTAACTGTACTAGCTGCCTGTGATAGTTCTAAAGACTGGGAATGTTGCTAAACTCTGTGACAGGGTTGGCAAACACCACCATGCTTTGTGCACGGCCCTGTGGTCCATTTGCATAGTGACCCCACCCCATCTCTGCATTGTCTCAACTGAGTTAACAATCATGCTGGAAATGGCTTGCCTGTTGTGGGGCAGAAAACAAGGGGCTGACGCCAAGTGGTCATTACAATCATTTAGTGACAGTCCCTTGCAAATGTATATAAGGGCCTGTGAGGTCATTATCTAATCAGGAGTTACTGCTCAGAAAGACACCATCATTCATTCAGCACTGAGCAAAGAGAATAGCTGATGGCTCCTATGAGGGACTGCATTTCACCTTAATATCCTCTAAGTTTAAGGGGCTTTTGGGGGGGGTGGAGGGAAGGGAAGTTAGCTGCTACAGGGGGGTAGAGTAGGGGTTGGATTGTTGAATTATGGGGTCAGATTTGTGGACAGTGTAGGGGAAGAGGGTAGTTACTTGTTTGATGTGGGTAGGGAGATGGGATATTTTGGTATCATGGTGGCTGCCAATATTTAATTATACAAATACATTACTTTGCCAGTACTGTGGGGGGAGGAGAGAAGTGGGTACCTATGGGGGCTGGGTGGGGACAGAGGTGTTCAAATTATCTGAGAGGTGAGCCGGGGCAGGGGATGTGTGCACAGTGGGTGGGGGTGGATTTCCTATGGAAAACCTTTTTTAAAACTTTGCAGAGCAAAGCTGGAACTAAAGAAAACTTCACTGCATGTGCCATATTGTGAAGTTTTCTACTTTGCAGTAACTTTTCTGGCAAAGTTTTAGGGGTCAATATTTAAAGGTTTGCACCCACGCTAACATGGTTAGCAGAGGCACTAACCCTGGTTTTCATGAGTGCTCCTGGTGGGGCCATATTCAGAGGCCCCAGGGGCACCACCTAAACCCGTCAACACCAAGGCACTAAAATGCCATTTTGCCTATGCAAATTAAGGGTTCTCCTCATGCATACTGGCACAGTGGTATATTCAAAGTTTTGCAGCAGTGGAAAACAGCCTCACATTCAGCACTTATGTCCTCCACCATAAACCTCCTCATACTGGATGCTAAGCCCATGCCCCCACTCCCCTAAAGGCATGGCAGCTTTACTGTAGCCGCTCACCTCCAATCTACTGCTCCGGTGCTGCTATAATGCCCTAGTGGTCCAGTGGTTCACCCACCCCCAATCACCCATTTTCTTACTTGATATTATTCCCTGTGGTCCAGTGTTCCCCCACCCCCGATCACCCATTTTTATGTTTGCTTGCACACATGTGCAAGAAACATAGTGCCACCATCTGAGTTTTCATAGGTGTGGCAATTCAGTCAGTGTGTTTGCAGGCACGGCCACAGTTCACCAATGAATGCTGCAGCTGTCTATGACAGTAGTTGAAAATGCAGTGCCCTACAGTTGAAAGGGAGAGCTCCGCCTCAGTGAGCAGTGATAAGATAGTGCATGCTTGTGCATGCTCATGCGCTCCCCCGCCACACACACGCATATTGCATGCTCATCCGCTCCCCTTCCTCCATGCACACACTGTATGGCCGATGGGGGTGCCCAATCCCCCATTGGCTCTGCTGCACTGCTCCCCAACAGCCTTCAAGCTGCCACACTGGGAGCCCACCCCAGCATGGCACAAGTCCCGTATTGTCAAGGAGAAAAAAAAACCTGCAAGAAAAACATTCCTCGCTGACTGTCCTGACCCTCGTCCCTACCCACGGCCACCCTCTGCGACCCTGCCTCCCCACACCCCCACCTTACCCCCATACTTACCTCGAGTCTGGAGCGATGATCTTTGGTGGACTGGGAACACGCCTGCACTCTTCAAAGCCGACCCTGAACTGAAGAATTGCCGGTAAGCTGTATAATGGAATAAATAGGGTTTTTCAACTAAATGCATATCTCAGGCTTTTACGATTTTTCACCAAATTTTCAACATTGGTTTTGGGACCCCACCTCATGAATTCTGTCACTGTCATTTTGTTAATCAGCCCCGAAAGGTGATTTTGCGGTCACTGGACTGAACCACCTTTCGGGATTGATTTATGAAATGACAGTGTTACAGTTCATGAGGTAGGCCTACAAAAACCTATGTTGAAAATTTGGTGAAAAAATTCCCAAAAATGACTGTTTTATGAGCATGCATTGCGCTGTTCCTATGCACGCTCGTAAGTTTGCGAATTTTCAATATTTTCACTCCAGATTTTCAGGATTACCATTTTACCACACCTCCTTATGAGCAATACAGCTGTCATTTTTCACATCTCACCCAAAACATGTTTCCGTGCATGTAGCGCACAATGGCGCAGTCGGTGTACGAAATCAATGTTCAGGACAGATTAAAAAATTCACAGTGACACTGTTCATGAGCAGAGGTATTAAAATGGCTATGTTAAAAATTTGGTGAAAAAAGTCCATAAAATGACTGTGTTATGAGCCACCATTGCAGTTTCCATGCACCCTTGTAAGTTTATGGATTTCTAATATTTTCAGTCCAGATTTTCACCACTGGCATTTTTCCACACTTCCTTATGAACAGTACAGCTGTCATTTTTCACACCTTAGCTGAAATGTGTTTTCACACTTCCAGTGCAGAAATGCGTGGTCGCTGTGGGAAATCACTGTTCGGGACAGATTAAGAAAATCACAGTGACACTGTTCATGAGCGGAGGTTCCAAAATGCCTGTGTTGACAATTTACTGTAAAATATCCCCAAACTAATTGCATTATGGGTGTGCATTGCGCAGTTTCTATACACGCTTGTGACTTCACCAGTTTTTTTAACATTTTCACTGCAGATTTTCAACATTGCCATTTTTTGCACCTCCCCATGAACAGTTCAGCTGTCATTTTTCACATCCTGTTCGAAATGTGTTTTCGCACCTGTGGTGCCAAATGGCATAGTCCCTGTGCAAAATCAGCTTTCGGCTAATGAACTGATATTGCCACTGTTCATAAGGTGGGGGTCACAAAAAACCCATGTTGAAAATTTGGAGTGAAAATGCCAACGAAAGGCCTGAGGCGTTAGTGTTTCCAACCACAACGCAATACCCTGTAGAGATTGACAGGCATCAGGGCTGTGACTTAGGATTCTCGCTTGTAATGCTCATACCATTCCACACCCTGCAGCCAGTGAGAGGCATCGAGGTGTGCCTTGGTCTCTTCGGCCCGAAAGTTCACCCCTTTCCCCTATACGGCACCCATCTCACCGTATTTCCTGATGGAATGGGGTGAGCATAAGGCAAAACCCCAAGGCACACGTGACACTTGTCAGTGTCTGCAGGGTGGGGTGTGGTGAAATGGCGTGGTCGTTATGTCTGACGACCCAAAGGCACACCCCAATGCCTGTCAGTCTCTGCAGGGTGGTGGTGGGGTTGGCTTCAGTTCAATATTTCACTGCCATTTCTATTATGCATCTCTCTAACTCCTACACTACCAATGCCAATGACAATGCCAGCAAGCAAACATTCGGCATTGACAAATGCTTGTTATGTTTGCTTGTGTGCTCAGTGTGAAGTGAACATCTCGTTACAATAACAGGGTTTCAGAGGTATGTCAGCTGATGCTACATTGGGCAAGGCAATGACAGACCAGTAATCAGCCATGCTGATCATGACTGTGTTTTCTTCTTGCTGGGTAGAAACTCTGTGTAGTTCAAAAGAGTGAACCACTCCTATCCCCACCCAGCAAGTAGAGAACACCCCCACCCTTCATCAAGCTGGCTTAGCTGCTTGCCCTCTGCCTCTCCTTTTAAAGCCTCAGCCACTCAGACACCAGGCAGAATATCTCTGCCTGAGTAAACTCTCCCTCTGCATGTTGCCCTGCCCCCACCCTCCATTCCCCATCCCAGTATAAAGAAAAAAGTCACACTCCTTCCCTCTGTGTGATGTCCTGCCCCGACCCTCTGTTTCCCATCCCAGTATAAAGAAAAACCCTCCCGCTCCCTCCCTTTGTGCTGTCCCACTCCCACCCTCCATTCCCTGTCCTGGTATAAGGAAACAAAACCCTCCCTCTCCCTCCATCTGGGTGTTGTTTTGCACCCACCCTACTTTCCCCATCCTGGTATAAAGAAAAAAAAATCCCACTCTCTCTCTCTCTCTCTCTGTGTGCTGTCCCACCCCCCACCCTCCATTCCCAGTCCCAGAGTGTGTGCTGTATTTGACATGCACCTCCCCAACTGTCACAGATCCTGATCTATTTAAATTCCCAGCCCCTCAGACACCAGGCAGAATATCTCTGCCTGAGTGAGCACTCCCTCTGCTTGCTGACCCCTCCCACTCTCCATTCTCTATCTGTGTATAAAGAAGAAAAACCCTCCCACTTCCTCCCTCTGTGTGCTGTTCCACCCCCACCCTCAATTCTCTGTCCCAGTGCAAAGAAAAAAAAATCTCCCACTCCCTACCTCTGTGTGCTGTCCTGCCACCTCCCTCTGTTCCCAGCCCAAAAGTATGTGCTTTATTTCATGTACACCCACCACTGCTGCAGATACCGATTGCTCCCCCAGGTAAAGAAAGCTTGTGCTCCATTTTGCATACACCCTCTTCCCCTGACCAAGCTCAGAACCACCACAGCAGCTGTGCATTTTGAAAGAGCCCTATTAGGCATGGAAGTGCCGCTCTTCCCTCTACTCAGTCCAGTTATCAACCCTTCACCCTCTCTCCAATACTGTTAATGGTGCTCCCTCCATTGACAGCCCCCCCACCACCACCATCTCCTTCTCGGAAATGCCGCTCCTCTCCCACCTCAGTTCTTTGATCAGCTCCCCTCCCTCTGTGTGCTGTTCTCCTTCAACTCTCCATCCCTGTCTTTTCAATTCCCAAGACTGTTTTTGAGCGCAGCGAGCCTGGTGGTGACACTCTGTGTTTTTTGGGTTTTTTGGCTGGTTGTGTGTTATGCCGATCCTCATGCCAACTGATAAGGGGGATGGGCCAGTTATCAGCAGCCCATCTCAGGTGGTAGTTCATTTTCCTCCCTCTCTCCCACAAATCCCGCCCTGGGGTAGAAACGTAGGCAGATACTATTGAGGTATGGTCCAGAGTACGGGTGCTTGTTTTGCAAAACTATGTAGCACACTGGATAAGTAATGTAATGCAGTGTACTGGGAAGTTTCTTTTGGATTCCTCTGTCACCAGAACTTGAAACTATCCTCTCTACAAGGGCCCTTTAAATGGAGAATAGTAGTCAAGTCTGAGATTGCGCATCAGTCAGGGGCAGTGCTGGAATTACAGTTTTGTGAGCTTTGGGAGCTAGTGGGGCCCATAAGGTTGCTATCCTTAAATTGAGCCCCCTTCCCATTATAAGTCAATGGCAGAGATGATTGAGCTTCAGGGACTCACTTCAGAGCTAGGGGGGCTGAGTTCTGGAAAGCCATCTTGTAATTCTGACACTGGTCAAGGGGATTCCAAAACAAAAGCAGACTTGCCCCTTGCTGCATTAAGTTGTCAGCCTACTTATTATATAGTAGACTGGGTTCAAGTCTGAGCTGTCTAGTCTCGTGGTGGCTGACTCTGAGAGGGTTAGGGATGCTCAGTCTTCTCAGAGAATAGGTAGGACAAAGCAGAAACATTTAAACCTGGGAAGGGGTAAGAATAACACCTGGGAATAACGGCAAAAACAAACAATGGGAGGATAGAATCTGGGAGCCTGGGGATGATGATTCATTTGGGTACATATATCATATAGATTTAATTTTATGCAGACAGAGGATGCTCACCCAGAGTTTTCCACACAAGGTTTAACTTACACTAAGGAATGTTGCTGGCCCGGGTCGCTGGGCAATCCATCCAGGACTTCAGCACAGGGAGGCCTATGCATGAACATATGCTGCGTACATGCAATTCATGTGTATCCTACCCACATTACTATGTTCCTGTGGACAGATACAGGGTGCACAGTATGCACAACCACATGCACCCACACAGCATCTGTCCATGGCACTGTCCCCTCAGTGTGCGCAATCGTGAGAGACTGATCGAGTGACACAGGTGGGCATCCAATTGGATTGTCTGTCCTGGGTCCCGTAGAGGGTACCCTGCTCTGCATGAGCAGGGAAATCTGGGATATTGCAGGACTGCTGCAATGCATGTTTATATAGGTGAGTGCCCAGTGGATGCCCACAGCTCACCCTGTCAGGCCAGCAGGCTGAGGTAGCATGATATGTGGGTACTCCATCTGCCAGCAACCTGCGGGAGTACTCTGTGGGGGGATCTCATAACATACACCTCAGGGTCCCCCTGCCATATCGTGTGCCTTTCCTCACCTGGTACTCTGCACTTTCTTGAATGATGTGGACTGTGGGCATGGCCATGGAGGTGCCACCTGACTGCCCATGGTGTGTAACTGTGAGATTGGCAGGGGGATCGTGTGTGCAAGGGAGTCTGCACCTCTTCTGTGCATGCTGCTGGGGATCCACCGGACCCCCACTGCATGGCATGCCAACTTATGGTTATCTACACCATAAATGCACAGCGTTCTGACAATCCACACAGTTGTGCATAGCCACCTGTATGTATGAAGCAGGCCCAATGCAGGACCAGACACCCCAGGGTGACACCACTCTGGGGGTGCTCTGGGCTCAGATTTGTTTTAAAACAAACCCTGAGCAGAACAGATCTCAGCCCTGATCTCAGGTAATCCTTGCATCTTAAAATTCTCCCCAAAAAAACAGGAACCAGAGTGCCAACTTCACTAACTGTCGCCTCTATTTTCGAGCTAAGCCAGTGATTTTCTTGTCTTTCTTCTTGCATCTTGAAGCCATTGTTATCTCAGTCTCTGCCTGCATTGCACCCCCCCAGACCACAGAGCCTGGAGCCCGGACTCGCATCTTGACCACACATCTCCTGGCACTGCTCCAGGCACTGGTCTAATACCCAGCTCAGACCCATCCCAAAAGTTTCTCAAAAGTGGAGGAAATGGGGATGTTTAAAAGAGGACAACCAAAAGGACCTTGACATCAACCTCCAGAATGGACCAGAACATGGACAAGGACATTAAGGCAGGTAACTGAGCTCAGTAATGAAGTAATAGTAGAGACTGAGAGCACAGATAACAGGCCATGGGGGATGAGTAGCCAAGTGGGTAGTCTGATCAAGACCCAAGTCCCAGACTTTTGGGTTTGGATTTCTGTATTTCTTGGCGTCCCGTCGTTTCATGGGATATATGAGATTGGACTTGCAAGTTGGAGAGGGAGATGATTTAGACTTTTCTCTTCTTCGGGGACTTGCTGAGAGATAGTGATTTTTGTAAAGCGTGAATCTCCTCTCTGGAGGCATTTCAGTGAGGAATTTGTTTTGGAACAAATCTAACTCTGTTATTTATTATCTCCCTGGATCTGCTTATGCCTTTGTGTGCCTGAAATTGAAGACTGGGCTTACCTTTTTGGAATAAGAAAAATCTGGCTTTTGTGATTTATGGTTTTTTGAGAAGTGGGTGAGTCTGTCAGTCTTTTTTTTTTTTTATCTTAACCCAGGGTAGTCCATTGGGGTGGTTGGGCAGATTAGGGGGTGCTGTCGAAGGACGGCCCCAGGGTATCTGTGCTCTCTGTTTCTTAGCTGGCAGGCTGGAGAGCTTGCTAGTTTTGAATTTCAGATATTAATCTCTCTCTCCAGCGGCGCCTTGGGGGACGATCAGGAGGACTCTCTCTGATTATTAAAACATTAATCTGAACCCGGGTTGTTTTTCCGGGGTGAGCAGCTGCCATATGAGCTCATAGAACACTATCGGAGGATGGGCCTGGGGCACCTATGGTGGATGGATTATTGTTAGAGTGGATTGGAGAATCTATTTATACAAGTCCAATTATAGGCTGTTCTCCCCGGAAGATATATTTGGGGGACGATTATAGGGAGAGTTCTTCTTTTATTGACTGATAGATTATATCCCCCTTCCCTTTCCCCTGAAATAGTCAGACCTAAATTTTTTGCAGACTGTTTTCTACTTTAGGAGTATATGGTAGAACTTTAAATTATTTCCGTATGGCCTATGTGAGAGATAGGCCATGGGACAGTTTTCCCAGGGGTGAGAGCTCTGTGGGATTCCTTTTCTGTTCTAATAAAAGCATGGATTAGAAGCATTGTGATCTTGCTTTGAACTACTATAGACTTCTTTTAGTGGAATCTCTGAAAATTTGTTTAGAATTGTTTTATTTGTGGAACTGGTTAATGAAAAGTGTATTATTGTTTTTATTATCCTGGATTTGTTGTTAAGGGTGATATCGTTTATATTAAAGTAGTTTTAAGAGCCATGTGTTGGGATCGAACAGCCATGGACAGACACTACTCTCCCTCTAGGCTGAGGGACCTGCGCCCTTTTTATTGCCCCCCGTTACAGCCCGAAGTTTATAGGCGTTGCCGTGCCTTGGGGATTGTGCGGAGGAGGCGAAGAGGAAGGGGGGTACCCTTGGCTATGGGGGGTGAGCGGAGTGGGCGAATTGAGATGGTGAGATCAAGGAGACGCCCTGGGGTGAAATGGGTCCAGGATATGGGAGTGCACTGCCTGGTTCCCATACCCAAGGGCTCCACGAATAGTGGGCACGTAGCCTGCTCCTCCAGGGCCTCTCATCCAACCCGGGCATTATTATGCAATGCCAGGTCAATAAAAACCAAAACGGCAATTATTGCTGATTTTGTGGAATCATCTGACCTGACATGCATTACCAAGACCTGGCTGGATGAAAATGCTGGCCCCATTTTGGAGTCAGCTGTTCCAGCTGGGTACTCGATAACACATCGCCCGAGGTTGGATCGTAGGGTTGGGGGGGTCGCTATTTGTTTTAAATCGGAATTGGGCCTTGTAGAGGTTCCAATGGTGTCCCCTAAATCCTTTGAGTGTATTATGGGAGCAGGTGTGGGCTGCAGGATTCTGCTCGCTTACCTCCACCCGTGGCGAGAAAGTTTTTCTGCAAGAAGTCGCGGACTTCATTGTCGATCTGGTATTGGAGCCCTCCAGGTGGTTAGTTCTGGGGGACTTTAATGCCTGGGTCGACGATGAACTCTCGCAGTTTGGTCAAGACTTTCTCCAACTTATGAGTTTGTTGGGCTTCACACAGGTGGTTACCGCTGCTACCCATATTCATGGTCACTCTCTGGATTTAGTATTCACCTTGGGGATGGAGATCACTGAACTGGTGGTGGAACCAGTTGGGTGGTCTGACCACCACTCTGTAAGGTTCAATTTCATGACCCCCCTTATGAGACCCACCCCTTTGGAGATGGTCCAGTACCGCCCTTTAAGGGGAGTCACCCCAGAGGGTCTGATGGCGGTGCTGGACCTATCGAGTTGGCCGATGGAGTGCAGGGAACCAGATGCCTTAGTAGTGCACTATAATAATATGGTGTCGAGGGCACTGGATTCCATTGCGCCTGTCTGTGTTCGCCCCCTCTCCCTCCACCCTCGATCCTTTTGGTTTGATGGGACTTTGAGGGAGTTGAGGAGGAAGTGGTGAAGATTGGAACGCTGTTGGTGGAAATCGGGCCTGGAAGATGACAAGCTTAGATTGATGGCTCATTATGCGGACTATCAATCAGTAATCTCCCATAAGAAGGCAGAATTCCTGTCCAGGGAGATTACTGCATCAAGAAACCGACCTGCTCAGCTCTTCTGGACCGTCGACAGACTGTGCAATCCAGCCTGTCTGTGGGATCAGAGAGCTTTTTCACAAATACAGTGTGATGAGTTTGCTCGGTTCTTTGATGATAAGGTGTCGTCAATCAGACTGGAGATCCACGACATGCGTTCAAACGAGCATTGCAGTGACCAACATGGGGTGACATGTCCGCGGCCTGTCTGGATGGACTTCGACCAGCCAGCAATCATGGATATCATGAAGATTGTCCAAGGTCTGCGACCGACTTGCTGTAGTTTGGATCCTGGTCCTACGCGCCTCCTTGTGGGATGCATGGATGCGATTGGACCAATCCTTGCGAGGATAGTTTGGGGTTCTTTGGATCTAGAGGTGTTTCCAGAGTCTCTGAAAGAGGCTGTTGTGACACCCCTTTTGAAAAAACCTTCCCTTGACCCCGACTGCCTTGCTAACTACAGACCGATCTCTAACCTGCCCTTTTTGGGCAAGGTTATTGAGAAAGTAGTCGCGTTACAGCTTGATGACTTTCTTACCACCCATGAAGTCTATGATCCTCTCCAGTCCGGTTTCAGGAAGAGACATAGTACTGAGACTGCATTAGTTTGGGTTCTTAATGATCTCCTAATTGCAAGAGATCAGAAGAGCCGTTCGATCTTGGTTCTTCTTGATCTCTCTGCAGCATTTGACACCGTGGATCATGGGATGTTGCTGGATCGCCTGCGGCTACTTTGTGGACTGTCAGGGACAGTCCTCAGATGGTTCCACTCTTTCCTCACAGGCAGAAGTCAAAGGGTAGTCTCAGGGATTTTTCTCCTGCACCCTTGCTCTGTCTTGTGGGGTGCCGAGGGTTCAGTACTTTCTCCCATGTTGTTCACGGTGTACATGCTACCGTTGGGAGACATTATAGCGTTATGGGCTGAGTTTTCACTGCTATGCAGATGATACTCAGCTCTATATGTCCTTTGCACCTGAACAAAATGATGCTGTCTCGATTTTCAACAACTGTCTCGCTGAAATTCAGGATTGGATGAGTGCGAACTGGCTGAGGTTAAATCCGACAAGACTGAGGTTCTAGTCATTGACCGGGTCATCTTGTAAAGAAGTTGACTCTGGGGTCTCCTCTGATCTTTGTTAGGGGATATCCAGTTGAGACTTTCTGATCAGGTGCGAAATCTGGGCGTTATTTGACAGTGCGCTGACACTAAAAAGCAGGTGTCGGCCACTGTCAGATCTTCCTTTACCATCTGAGGAATATCGCCCGATAAAACACCTTGTTCCACATGATGACCTTCCTGTTTTGGTTCACGCTTTGTTTCTTCCCATCTTGATTACTGTAATGCTTTATATCTAGGGTTGCCGGGGATTGATCTCCGTCGCCTGCAGCTGGTGCAGAACGCGGCAGCTAGGTTGTTGACAGGGCTACCAAGAACTTGTCATGTCACACCTGTGCTGCGCGAACTGCACTGGCTGCCAGTGCGATGGAGAATCACCTTCAAGGTCGCATTGCTGACCTATAAGACCCTACATGGCCAGAGACCAGGCTACCTGCAAGATCTCCTTTGCCCTTATCGTCCTCTCCGCCCACTCTGCTCCACTGGCTAGGGATTGCTAGAGATTCCCAGGGTTTGTTATAAATCATCTGGGGCTAGGCCTTTTTCTTTTATGGCCCCGACCCTGTGGAATTCTCTACCTCGTCAGGTTAGAGAGTGCCAGTCCGTGGAAGTATTCAAGAGATCCCTGAAAAGTTATTTATTTATGCTGGCATATGATTAGTTTATTTTATGAATATTTTATTGTTTTATGTCTTTATTTATCATGTTGATGTTTTATCTCTGTTTGTATCAGCGCTTTGATTTTTTGAAAAGCGCTTTATAAATAAATTTTGATTGATTGATTGATCTAGGTACAAAGTCATTCTTTATTGGAAAACACTGTGAAAAGAGAAGGTGCAATCACCTCCTACTGTGCCTGCCGGGACTCCCTGTCTGATGCTGATACAGTAAGCTAATTCCCTGGTTCATTCCTGGGATTTATGTTTAAAATGCCATGGAAGACTAACCAACATAACTAACCTCCCTGTAATTGCTGTAGAAATTGATATTAGTTGTTGCTTGCTAGGAAGCTGTCAGGATATACACAGTGGAGCCTCTTATATGGGCTTGCATAGTTACTTTGCCCTTGTTTTTTTTGGCTTAGAGACAGAATGAAACTTTTTTATCATGAGAACAGAACTGCATAGCATGTAATTTGATGATTATGCAATAAATTCAAAACTAAGTCAGTGATGGGGGGGGAGGTGGAGCATGATACTACATGGTACCAGGAGATCCATTATAATAACTTGCTATAAATGAACTTTTATCTCCAGACTATATGTCTTCTCTTTATTAAGCCTTTTGAAATCACTCCAGCCAGCTTTGATCTTGCAATAGTACCTGCCTGTGATCACCACCACAAGACAAGCTATTCCACTTATAGAGACCTTTTAACATTGCTTGTTCCTTCTGGCTGTGTGATTGTTTAATAGATCGTTTACACTATACCAGCAATAATAGTATATTGATTAATATGCTATCAGGGTATACTGCATATACCAAGGTTATATAAGCTTCACAGAAAGACCTGTGAACATCTTTATTAAGAAGCAAACATATTCAAAACTTTTCAGCAAGCCTTTAAATGCATTTTTTTACAAATTTAACAGCGTGAATGTCTGTTAGAAAAAAGTTCCAGGATCTTGAGCATTGCAACAAAATGCCCTTCTGTCCATCTGTTGCAAATTATAAACTGGTTCCTCATTTTATGCTAAAGCTGGGCTGGGTCTACTATCATTTGGCTACTGAAACTGAGGGGAGGGCAGAGTGGTGGTATAAGCTGGGAGCAGAGCAGCAGATGCAGTGAACGCTGTCTCTTCCCCCATGCTGCTACATTGCCCCAGCCAGGCAAAGTGCCCCCCACTGCCTGTCTCTGGCCCTGTGCGAGGCAGCCAGCCCAACCCACCTTGAATTGTCCTCAGGGACATGGCAAACATTCAGCCGTTCTTAGAATGCAGCAAGCTGCTCTCTTGCCGTCAGTTCCTTCCTTCACAAAAAACTTCACTCAAAGACCAGCTTTTATTTTATTTATAGATGCCTTCGGTAGTTGCCTCTTCTTGTAGCAGATAGCTGACCTCCATCACCGTCTTGTTCAGAGTGGGTAATCTGCATGTTAATCAGTTACATTCAGTTTGAGTGAATGCTTCCACACACCACTGATTCACTCCTGGACATTGTGGTTCTACGCTAGGGTGCTAGCTACTCTTCGGTGTCATTATGATTTGACGAGGATGGGTGCTTTAAATGTATGTGCATTAATTAATTTGTGTGGGGCACTGAAATGGTTTCATTTTCATTTAGGGTATTTATTTGCATTTCCTGTTGGAGGGTGATACGTGTTTCCACAACTGTCTAGGAGTGAGAGGAGAGGGATGAAGAGAAAGTGACTGAGCAATGATGATCATAACGTATAACATAAGTTAATAGAGCAACTAAGCACACAGGCTCCTCTGGAATCTATCCTATGGCTACAGCATCCCAATCCCTCCTTGGCGAGCCTCGGTGCTACTACCACCACCACAGCATGCAGAGGGAGGCTGGCTGAGATGAGAGGCGGATTGCAGATGGCAGTGCAGGGATGATGTCTAGTCATTAGATTTTATTTGCAGTATACTGGAAGAAGTAGGTATGTACTGTACTCTACTAACAAATAGATATTTTTGGTAGACTAGAGAAAGCAGGTACATACTCCACTAACAATTACTGTAGCTCATTTACACTGGTGTTTGAACAGACTGGCTGCGGCCCCATTCGGGGCAGGGTCTGTTATCAGCTGTCAGTGCCCCCATCCTTCACTTTCCATCTGAAGAAAAACCCTCCTGCTGCCTCCCTCTGCGTGCTGTCCCACCCAATCTTCAGTAACCCCTCCTGGTATGAAGAAAAACCCTCCATAGCCCTTTTCCCCCACAGTGTCCATTTCTTTGTCAGGTTGCAGGCAGTGGGCCTCCCTCCATTTTTCCCCACAGTGCTTTCTTCTGCTGATTTAATTATTTGCCATATGATGGACTGCGTCAAATAGTCCTATACAGATGGTGGTGACGTGGCATGCAAGAGGGCACTATGAAATATGTAAGGGGGCATGAAAGTAGAATTGCCCCACACACCAGAATTATATATCTGAAGAGATTGCTCCAGAGTACACGGACTCCCCAACCAACAGCAAACATGCGTACTGTCTGCAGCACTGGGATGGGGCCACAAAGACTAATACCGTCAAAATTCAGACAGGGAGAGACCGCCCAGCTGAGCAACCCGAACAAGTAGCTGCTACGGGTTCCCCGCCCTCATATCTCCCAACTTCAAAGGACTTTCTGCTACCAAGCCCCTAATCTGATGAACTCTCTCCCTATCCAAATAGCAAACGAAATGAGGCTAGGTCCCTTCAAAACTAGGCTGCGGGAACTCCTCCAAGACTCTAACGTATGTGATTGCACCTTACACTATCCTGCTTCATGCAGTCCCACCATCTCCCATAACTATCCCTGTTCCCAGTGCAAATGCTATCCTAACCCTCTACCGACTATCAGCCAGTTAAAGACTCTTCTGCAACTGTTTGGCTATGCTTTCCTGTGGCCCCTCTACTATACTAACCAAATGCCCCCCTCCTGATCTACCCTGTACCTCATGTTATGAATTCGTAATGTAATCCATCGTTATTTAAATATCCTGTACTGCCATCTCTGTTTATCAATTGTTTGTACTGTCCCTGTTGTATGACGTGGAACCTTTGTAAATGAGTCTCTGACTCAAAGGCCTTTCTGAAAATTTCACAATAAACAATAAACAAGAGTAGAGGCATAGATTCATAATGTGGGAACTCTTGCTGCAAAAAAAGGTTTGGCTTATTATGCCACATACATATTGGACACATTCCACAAGATATGGGAACCTTTTTTCAATATCCTAACATGCCAAATTCCTAATACTGCATCTGGAAACTGAATCTCCTATATGATATCTCTGAACTATAGCCACCCCCCCCCACCACCAAAGAGAATTAAAATATGATTATCTGAATAACACAAACTGTATTGCATTCATATTGAAATCCCATACAAGAAGAGTGAAAAAAAACAAGATGACGCAAGCAGGTGTTACTGTTCCAGCAGTTTCTTATTGATTCTTTATCATTTTCCATGTTTTGCTCTTTATTGAAAGTTTGAACATGCAAGATTACAGTCTTTTAGTAAATATTTAGAACACGGTCATAAAACAGCAGACAGATTAGATATACATGATATGGGCATAAAGTAAGAATGGAGTGCACGTGATACAAATTAAATGCACTAAAGCACAGTGTAAACAAGGATGTTAGTGCATAAAAAGACATGGACTAGAAATGCATTCCAGCATTGAACTGTGGAACCACAGAATGTTAAAGCTGTATTGTCTGCTACATGACTTTACATGAATTTCAATAAAAAGGATATTATAAATATATATATATATATATATATATATATATATATTTATAAAATGGGTAGGAAATTGCTGTTCTTTTATTGGATGAGCACCACCACATAATCAGCGATATCAGAGCGCCAATCGCACACCCGGTACTTTTAGCCCACCTCCAAAAACAATTTTGACATTTTATAAGATAGATAAACTACTCTGAGGTGTGCAGTCATGCTCTGATATACCCACGCCTTGGTGGTTGACACACTCAGCCTGCAGCCTCATACATAACAACGCACACCAAGGCATGCATTTATCAGAGCACGACCGCACACCTCAGAGTGGTTTATCTATTACATATATATATATATATATATATATATGAGACAAAAAACTCTATTTAATGCATCAGTTAGGGTTGTTCCACAGTGACAAAAGCGAGGAAATTTGGTGCTAGAGTTGAAAGCCCCCTTTGGACACCCCCACCCCAGACCCCCAATCAGCATTGGGTGCATTAGTCATCGGCCCCAACTCCTCACCCCATCACATGTAAAAGAAGCAGAGGTATAGGAGAATGGGGTAAGAGGTAGGACCGACAACCCCAATGCACACCCTGATGCCGGTTGTGGGGTGGGCTGGGGGTGTCCAAGGGGGGCTTTCAACCCTAACACCAAATTTCCTCACTTTTATCACTGTTTAACAACCCTAACTGATGCATTAAATGGATTTTTTTGCCTCTAATTTCCCTTCTTTTTGAGAATGATGATGATGAGAAATAGTGAATGTAATGCAGCAGCAGGAGCTTGGGCCCACCCACCATATGATATTTTGTGACATAGTAACAGGAACAGCAATGCAAACAGAAGCACCAACAGTGGTGCACATGGTAATGCAAATGTAAATGGTAAAGGAAACATTAATAGAAATGCAAGCGCAAAGTGACGTAGAAGCAAACAGTGATGCAAACGGACATTGAAGCGCATATGAAAATGCAACTGGTAACATGAACAGTGATGGCAGCGGTATTTTAAATGGAAATGTTAAGTGTCACAGCAAAAAGAACGAGAAAAGGAAAAGAAACAGAAACGCAAATGCAAGCGCACGAGTAAACGCAAACCATAATGTCCACAGGGACGGTACCGCAATTGTAAATGCAAATGGTAAAGTTAACATGAAGAATAATGCCAAAGGAAACAGAAATGGAAAAGGCAACAGAAGCGCATACAGAAATGCAAAACGTAATGCCCACGGGCACAGTACCGCAATAGTAAATGGAAATCATAAAATTAACATTAAGAATAATGCCAAAGGAAACAGAAATGGAAACAGGAAAGGAGGCGCAGACGGAAACACAAACCACAACGTGCATGGTCACTGAACCGCAATTGTAATCGCAAATGATAACGGTAACAGCAACAATAATGCCAAAAGAAAGAGAAATGCAAATGCAAGCGAGTACAGAAACGCAAACCATTATGTGCACGGTCATGGTACCACAATTGTAAACGCAAATGGTAACAGTAACAGCAACAATAACACCAAAGGAAACAGAAATGCAAGCGCATACGGAAACACAAACTGTAACGCACATGCACGGTACTACAATTACAAATGCAACAGGTAATGGTAACAGCAACAATAATTTCAAACGACACAGAAACGCAAACGCAAACCGTAACGCACACGGTGGCGTAGACGGTAACAGTGCCGCAAACGGTAACGGAAACGCAACTGGAAATGCTAACTAGCAGAGTAATGAAAGGGCACATCCTTCTTTTCTCCAAAAAATGCATTGGAAAGCACAGTGAAAACAAAGAATGTATACATAACAATGGGCCTTGGAGCAGAAAATGAGGACTTGGAATATTAAATTGCTTATATCTCAGGAACCGTACAACGTAGAAAAAAAATGTAAATTTCATATGAATTATGACTTTCCTGGCTAGTTTTATGCTTAGACCTCCCTTTTGTGACGAAAAGACCATAACTCGCACCGTTTACGAGATGTGGGCCCCAAAAGACACGACGGATGCCGTAATGTTATCCAATGGGAAAAAATGTCAACTTCGGAGTGCTGTCACTGTGTCACCCTGTCATATGTTTTCACCAAACCACCAAAAGGCACATCAGTGAGATGTTTGCTTTCTTCCCTCCACATTTCATCCCAAAAGACCAAACCGTTATTTTTCAGCAGGGCGGCAAATGATTCCTGTAATGCGGCGGACGCTGTGATGTTATCCTATGGGAAAAAGCATCAACTTTGGAGTGCCGTTACTTTGCTGCCCTGTAATATTTTTTCACCAAAACACTGAATCTGTGAGATGTTGGCTGTGATCCTTCTAAATTTCAGCCTAAAAGACCAAACCGCTCTTTTGCAGCAGGGTGGCAAAGAATTGCTGTCATTTTGCCGTAGCCTGGTAAAGTAGTGTCGTGATTTGCGAAAGCTATCACAAAAATTTGCAACAGTTTCGTGAGTGCGACACTGCTTTTTCCAGAAATTTGAAAAACATATTTCTAGGGTGTTTAACCTCAAAATAGAGACATGCCTAGCATCCTTAGAGTCCGACTAGGTAAACACAAAGGCCCAGATATTTAAACTGCGCCCGGCTGTGGCGCAAGCTTGGGCGCAGCTCAACTTGGCTGTGCAGGGGTGTGGACTAAGCAATATTCAAAGGAGCTGTGCCATGGCTCAGCAGCTTTGAATATCGCACCCTGGCCACCCCCACTGTGCATGGCACAGTGGCACTGCACCAGCGCAAGTGGCCAGAGTGGAGCACGGAGATGCTCTAGCACAAGTGCCATTGCGCCATGCAGAGCAACCATGATATTCAAAAGTTGACATGAAAATGGGGCCATAATGTATACAAGGCACACATGGGGCCATTTACATATCAACTTTTGAATATCATGGTTGTTGTGCATGGCAAGGTGCACTTGGGGCCATTTGCATGTCATTATGGCCCCATTTGCATGCAGGTGCACTGATCCCCTACGACTTGCACCTGGTTCCCTGCCAGAGACCAACACCCCCCTGCAGCCCAATCATGGGCATTTGTTGAAAGAAAGCTCCCCATCCTATATCCCTAATGGTCCAGTGGACTGCTCTCTGCCCGCTCTCGGGCATCTGTAAAAAAAAAAGTCCTATATCCCTGGTGGTCTAGTGGACGTCTATCTGCCCTATCATCGCCAGGGCATTTGTTGAAGAAAGCTTGCCATCCTACATCTCTGGTGGTCCAGTGGACCCTCTCTGCCAATCTTAGGCATCTGAAAAAGAAAAAAGTCCTAGATCTTTGGGTCCAGTGGACCACACTTTCGCTCGATTACGGCATCTGTATAAAAAGTCCTATTTCCTGGTGGTCTAGGGTACCCCTCCCCACCCGCCCCTGAGCTCCACCACCCTGCTCCCCAGTCAGCCAGTGGGCGGCAGCACCCCACCCACCTGCCACCCCGCCGCCCGCCAACTGACACCTCGGTGGGGCTGCATGCCCATTGGTTCACAGCATGAGCCAATGGGCATGCAGCCTATTATACTACACATTCCAGATATAGGAATGATTCATTCACATATCTGGAATGTGTAGTACGGTAGGAGTTGCATGCCTGTTGGCTCATGCTGTGAACCAATGGGCATGCAGCCCTACTGAGGTGTCAGTCGATGAGTGGCGAGGCAGCAAGTGGTTGGGGTGCTGCCACCCACCAGCTGACCAGGGGATAGCGGGGTGGTGGGGCTCAGTGGGTGGAGAGGGGGCTATCTTAGACCACCAGGGAAATAGGACTTCTTTTTTTACAGATGCCCGCGATCGGGCAAAGTGCAGTCCACTGGACCACCAGGGATATAGGACTTTTTTTCTTTTTTACAGATGCCCGAGATCAGGCAGAGTGCGGTCCACTGGACCACCAGGGATATTGGACGGGGAGCTTTCTTTCAACAAATGCCCACAATCGGGCATGGGGGGCACGGCCAGGTGCCGCTGGAACTCGGGTGGCCACCCACAGGTGGGAGCTGCCATGTTGCACCATGCAAAGCGGCAGCTCACCTGTGGGTGGCCATCAGTTGTTCCTTTTTTTTTGGCTTAACTTTGTGCTGGCGCGGGTAGGCGTTGCGCATGCATGACTCTGCACATCCTGGGCTGAATATTAGGCTGTGCAGGTTATGCATGGGCACACACCCCCCACCTGTGCTCAGACATTACTGATGCACTCTGGCACATCAGGATTTGTGCCGCGTGACTTTTCCCTTTTGAATATCACACCAGGCACATCAGTGGGTCGCGTATTTTTGAACACTGTTATGCACAACATCTTTGAATATCTGGACCAAAAGAATTGTGTTGCTAGAGGGTCCCAAATTTAAATTCCAAGCATTTTCTCGATCACCAACTGAAAACAAATGGCAAATTTACATAATTACTAGGCCATTTTATACATTAAAAGTGCATTTGACATTGTCGAACTTTTTATTAATGTTTCCTATTGACTTATAACAGGAAATTGTTTTTTGAATAACTTTTGAACCATTTAATATTTTTTCATGAAATCTTCAAAAGGCACATTGGGGACCCTGGCTGCACATTCCCTGAAGTTTTCAGACCGGTCGCACAAACTGTGCAACCTGTAGGAGCGAGCAAAGAATTCACCAGAAAGCATAAATGCATGCAGATCATGCTTAATAACTCCGCAGCCATTTATCTGACTGGTATGAAAGTTGGCAGATTCCACGATGTATCATTGTTAATCATGCATTCCAAATTTCAGGCAAATCTATTGAATGGTGGCAAAGTTACTAAGGTGCAAAGTTTGACCCTTTAACCTTAAAAGGACTCCTCAACTCTAACTATGGTAGCACTACTGTGCTACCATAATATATATATATATATATATAGTCTTCCTTCCTATGCCCTCCTACCAAGTCCCTACCTCACTAAAGCAAGACCCTTGTCTAAAACCTTTACTCCCCCCAGGACCCTTTATTATCGACTGGGGGGAAGCATGGTCCAGTTTTTATTAATTTATCTATTTATTAAACAGATCCAGAAACATATGATTTGATACCTTTTATTGGACCAACATGGATGTTACAGAAAATAATAAAGTGCTTTAGCTTTTGAACCAACCAGGTCCTTCTTCAGAAGCTTTATGGCAGTTTTTTCAAATATCCCATACTATTAACACCAGATTATATAGAAAAAGCAGAAATAATTCTCATTGGTTTAACATATACATTTAAAACATAATAGAAGATTACGTCAGAGAAGCTAATTAACACCAGTATGCCTTTAACTGAGGAGCCTCAAAAGGGCGAAGGTTATCAAGAATTCTCTACAGCCAGACAGTTCTTGTCACATAAATTTTAAAATGTCTCAGTATGCCAAGAAAGCATTCTAGTGATAAAAAAAAAAAAAACCTTGGAGTGGTATTCTCTCTTATGCATGTAAGATGAGCTTACAACTTACATTCCAATTGTCCTGGTATATTAAAGGACAGATAATGAGAGACAAAATCTTGAAATTAGGTATAACTGCAAGTTGAAATCAAGCCTCAAATTAACCTACACATATAAACATGATGCATGAAAGTATCACTTGTAAGTGTAAGTGCCAAAAAAAAAAAATTACTTGTCAAGGACCCCCAAGAAAATGAGACCATGAGCCTGATAAGTGCAGATTTCAACACAGAGTTTACATTATGGAAGTCAACAGCAGCCAAGTGACCTTACTTACTACAAAGTACTGGGAAGTGACCCAACTACTGAATATAAAAGAGAACTACAGAAGTTAAATGAAACATTTCCAGAGCATGTCCAAGACAAACTAAAGGACCTCATCCCCAGTGAACCTACGTCAGGGACATTCTACATGCTTCCTAAAATACTTAAGCCTGGTAATCCTGGTAGACCCATAGTCTCTGGTAATGGCACCTTGATAGAGGGGATATCAGGGTTTGTAGAAGCTATTTTCAAACCACTGGTTATACAAAGGATAGTTACATCAAGGACACTATCACTTCCCGCGTAAAACTTTCTGGTTTTTATGACTTACCACCTGATACCCTTTAGCCACGATGGATGTAACCTCCCTCTACACTAATATTCCACACACAGATGGCATTTCAGCCTGCCTCAAATACCTGCATGACAAAGAATTGGACCCCAACATTGACCCTGGAGTTGTGGGTAAACTCACTGAATTCATTCTGACACATAACAACTTCAGCGTTAATGGTAAACATTATGTTCAAACTATGGTAACCGCAATGGGAACCAGGATGGCTCCTCAGTATGCTAATCTTTTTATGGCGAATTTGGAGGAGGATTTTCTAAGGCACTGTACACATAAACCACTCGCTTATTTCCGTTACATTGATGATTTGTTTATAATTTGGACAGAGGGCACTGATGCACTTAAAGATTTTAACCAAGAACTTAATAACCTCCACCCAACTATAAAGCTTTCCCTAGAATATTCTGCCACAAGTGTACATTTGCTGGATACCACTGTCACTATTAAGGATGGTACCCTACATACCTGTCTTTACAGGAAACCAACAGACAGACAGAGATACCTACACAAGAAAAGTAATTACCCGAGCCACACAAAGAAATCTGTTATATATAGTCAAGCACTTCGGTATCACCGCCTCTGTTGAAATGAGGAAGACAGAGACACACATCTGGCGGTGTTGAAAAATACCCATAATTACCGGCTCTGCCTTTTTCCCATCAAGAAACTGTGGCGCAATTTTCCGTTATATAGGGCGTTATAACAGCAAACATGCGCACAGCTTCCTTGGCTCTGTACATGTGCCCGGCCAGGTTTGTCCCTCACGCCCACTTGCCTCTCGCCGATTTTCATCTTCCCAAACTCAGCCTCACACCATAGGAATTCAGCAGTAGGTAATTTCTTTTATTAAAACTGGTATTTTTCCGAATAGAGAGGGGTACCAGAAGAGCTGAAAACAAAAAAAAAATCTGCCATGCTACTGACAAAAAACGGACCAGAGCGTGGCAGCACCAGAACAACTAGGGGAACATCCTGTATTTTATATAATTGCTGAGGCAAAAAAGGCAGACCCGGCAATTATATAAAATTAAAAATGGGTCGGGGGTGTCAAACTCGATTTTTACACACACCCTCATTGTGGATTCATTTCACAAACCGGCTCACCGGGCTTATATGTAGCGCCAGAACTGGGGTGTGTGTGTAAACTGCACACACCCCGACCCATACTTTATTCTATATTTATTGAGCAGGGACACTCGTCCAGGGAAATTGACAGAGCAGTGGAATGTGCAGCACAGGTCCCAAGAGAACAGCTACTGCAATATAAGGAATGGATGACTACCAACAGAATACCCTTAGTAGTCACATACCATCCTGACCTTGAACTCCTACATAAGATTATTAAGGATCTCCATCCAATAATTAGTGAGGATGAAACCCTTAACTGTATTTTTCAAGAACTACCACTACTATCTTTTAAACAACCACCTAATTTAGCCAACCTGATTATTAGGAGTCAACTTGAACCAGAACAGAATACCATGACATCATATGGTACACGACCCTGTCATCAACGCACATGTAAGACATGTAACCTCATTTCCACTTCAGACTGTGTGGTTACATCACAAAACAGACTATTCAGGATACAGGGGAATTATACATGTACATCAAGTAATGTGCTCTACTTTATCCATTGCAAGAAATGTCCTCACACAGGTTATGTGGAGGAGACAAGCCAACAACTCTGCACTAGAATGAATTCACACAGACATTCTATTAATCACAAGATGATTGAGAAACCAGTAGCCCAGCACGTCTCCCAGGATGACCACTCAATCTCAGATATGTCTGTGATGGTCTTAAAAGGACATTTCAACAGTACACAACAGAGACGGGCTTCTGAAATTAGACTTATTTTACTTCTCAATATGGTGGCAGATGGATTGAACATTGATGTTGGGTACATGACACATTATTCCACTTAAACTTACACAGAACTTTACTTTAAAAGATGGACATAAACACTTTAGTTCTTCAGCGGGCCTTTGATTTTGTAAGTTTATGGTTATCTACATTGTTGACTTCTCACCTTAACACTGTGGTGAGTGCGTTTGAGTGTGTGTGTGTGTGTACACTGATGTATGTATGTGTGTGTTTTGTGTGTGTTTGGTGTGTGTTGTATGTATGGTGTATTTGTGTGTTTTGTTTGCAGTGCGTGGTGTGGTGTGGTGTGTGTGGAATGTGTTTGCTATATTTGTTGTGTGTTGTGGTTGTGTGGGGTGTGCAGGTGTGTGTGGGGTGTGGTGTGGTGTATGTACACGCATATGTGTGGGTGGAGCATGGCATGGGACAATTGTTATGTGGCTAGAACACTTAGTTTTCACATATAGTGTGCATTTATTTCCTTCTATTAATTGTCAGTGGTTGGATTACACACTGTCACATTTTTAACTGCTCATATTATGATGCATATCTCATTTACTTGGGGGTTCATAAAAGGTGTGATTCCTTTGGGTTTTCATTTAGATTGCTTAGACTGTTTCTGTGCATTTTTGTTACACACAGAGTCTGTGTTGAAATCTGCACTTTATCAGGTGCATGGTCTTGTTTTCTTGGGGGTCCTTGACAAGTATTTTTTTTTTTGGCACTTACACTTACAAGTAATACTTTCATGCATCATGTTTATATGTGTAGGTTAATTTGAGGCTTGATTTCAACTTGCAGTTATACCTAATTTCAGGATTTTGTCTCTCAGTTTCTGTCCTTTAATATACCAGGACAATTGGAATGTAAGTTGTAAGCTCATCTTACATGTATTAGAGAGAATGCCACTCCAAGGTTTTTTTTTTATCACTATAATGCTTTCTTGGCATACTGAGACATTTTAAAATTTATGTGACAAGAACTGTCTGGCTGTAGAGAATTCTTGATAACCTTCACCCTTCTGAGGCTCCTCAGTTAAAGGCATACTGGTGTTAATTAGCTTCTCTGACGTAATCTTCTATTATGTTTTAAATGTATATGTTAAACCAATGAGAATTATTTCTGCTTTTTCTATATAATCTGCTGTTAATAGTATGGGATATTTGAAAAAACTGCCACAAAGCTTCTGAAGAAGGACCTGGTTGGTTCGAAAGCTAAAGCACTTTGTTCTTTTCTGTAACATCCATGTTGATCCAATAAAAGGTATCAAATCATATGTTTCTGGATCTGTTCTTAAAAGGACCAATATGGTACCTACAACATTTTTTTGCATCTATTTATTAAAGTAACCATATACACACTTTTGAGCAAAATGCTCATTTACAAAGGTTCCTCATCAGTAACAGAAAACAAAACACTGATATAAAATCATGCACAATGAAGTTTACAGTTAATATTGATCAATAAATAGTGATGCAAAATCATACTCAGTGAAGTTTACAATTAATTATAGTGGTGTGGTAGCACCACTATAGTTAGGGTTGAGTAGGCAGTTTAATGTTAAACCTCAAATTTTTCTCTTTAATAATATTGCAACTGTTCCATGGATTTGCACAACATTTGGTATGTGCTGTCCTATGGGGTAGATCACTTATCATATCAAGTTTTGTTTTGATTGGATTTGTGGATTTTGTGCTGCGTATAGTGAAAAAAACATGAAAGTCACTTTTTTTTCCTTTTTATGACTGTGTTTTTATTCCCCTTATCGCGTGCAGCCACACCATTTGGAATTTTGGTCTGCCATTTGCAGGGTAGAAAGATCGTGGCCCTAAGAATAAGCCAGTGCTAGTTTAGTGAAAAAATATTAATCTATTCCAAAGCTATTTAATTTTGAAATTTTGGGTTCTGAGCATGCTCAATTCAGTCTTTTGGATAGCTGCATGGTATGAAAAGGGATTTATGCCTCACAAAATGAAATGTTGACACCTCACAAAAAGGGAATCAACTTGTGAAATGGGATTTTGACACCTCACAGAAAAGGCTGAGAGATATCAGCTAACAATACATTAAAGCTCTATATACTCAGGGTCAGCTGCTGAATCTCATTTTCCTCCCCCCAATTCTCCTTACTGAGCAATATCACTAAGCTTCAAAACAGAAAGTAAAAGAAATCCAGTGGCCACCATATTGAAAATCTCACCTTTTATTACACTGAAAGTCAAATATGATTAATCATAAACTGGTCAGAATCTTTAAAAAGAAAACTGCACAGCCACAAGACAAAACATGTCCAATGTCTTAAATAAAACAGTTTACTTGCCAATTGATTAAAACAAACTGCTTGGCCTGTTCATAGATAACACTGGCTTTACCCATTCCACCACTAACTTATCACATACACAGTCTACTCCAACATGTACAGGAAAAAAAGCTAATTTCCTCTCCAATTTACTATGGAAAATCGATTACATTTTTTCTTAAAAGTCGTGTTCCTTACCTCTTCCCTTCTGCTGCCTGTGGTGGGTGAAATTAGGTAGGAGAGAGCCACAGAACTACAAGAAAACAGACAGAGACCTGTAGGGAGTTGGAGGTGCACAGTAATCATGTACAGTGACTGAGAAACCACCTTTTGGGCTGGATTTATATAATTTCACCACTGTTGTTCATGAGGTGGGTCCTAAAAAGTTCCATGTTGAAAAGTTGGAAAGAAAATATGAAAAAAATGACTAAGTTATGAAGAAAAGTTCAAAACTCATTGAAATATGTTATATAGCACTTGCTTGTTTTCCTCAGTTCCCTGTCCAGCCCTGAAGATGTGTCCCAAGTCCAAAGAAGAATTGCAGTGCTGGACCTTGGCTGGGTAAGTGTAGGGTAAGAGTGGGGTGGGATGGTGGGAGCTGAGTGGGGGGTTGGGTGGGGTTGTGGAGATAGTGGCAGACAATGAGGGAACATGTTCTTTCTTTCAGGGTTAAAAACAGAAAACCAAAAATAGGAAAAAGACATTGTGGGATGAATTTTCCTTATTTCAGGTACAGTACATCTGACACTGGGACTAGGCATCTTAGTGTTGGCATTATACTTGGGGGCACTGGAGGTGGGCACCCCAGTGTCCCAAACTGCTTGATCAGGGGGAGGGAGGTTGTGTATGACATTGGGCACCCCAGTGTTGGCAATTTGAAATTACAGGCATTTGGGGGGACATTATGGATGGGAGGGGAGCATGAACCAGCACTAGGGGTGGGCACCCCTGTGTCAGGCTATATTCTTTTAATTAAACTGGCACTGGGGATTGGGCACTTCAAATAAATAAAGCCTGTCATGCAGGCTAATAGCAGACAGTCCATGAAAAAAAAAAAACACATTCACATGCACAGCACTCAGCAGGGGTGGGGCTACGCACTGACAAGTAGTCCCATCTCTGCTGAGCAAAAGCAGCAGAACAGCATACACAGACAGGGAGTAGGCCCTGCCAGTTGATAAATGAGCACATTTCTGTAATACAATCACAGAACATGTGGTTGTAAAAATTCAGTTGTGTTTAGAACAGTGATTATTTTTTTGTAAAGGTTTTTATCATCTCCTCAATTGGGACCAGGCAGGATATCAGCCCTGCCCCTGGGTGCCAATGACCAGTCACTTGCCTTTGTCTTCCTCCTGCTGTTGTTCTGGCAGGGTGGGTATGTTGGTAGGGCTTCATTGAAGCCCAGTCCCCCTATTCATTTTCCAACTATTTTTGCCCCCCCAAAGCTACAGCAAACACAATCTTGCATGTGCATGTACCCCAGAACAGCCAGCCGTATTCCACCCTCCCAGCATAACACCAGCCCCTGGAGTGTTGCTGCTACCACAAGACCTCCACCTGGTGGCAGCTAAGAGCCAGGACAGCCTGCCTCCCCAATCCAGCCAGGCGGCTTCTCATACCTTCACCCATACCCCCCCCCCCGGCTGACCCACTGCAACTCAAGCTTGTTCCTGAACTCGAGTCACCAGTGTGGGAGAGGTAAGGCACTTTTCAGAACTTCAGCCCCTATGCTTCAGAGTCAGCTTCTAGAATGCTGATTTTTTAAACTGAGCATGCTCACAAACGGAAAGGTTTTCCTTAAATCTTTTAAAAAAACAACTTAAGTTTGGGAAATAAAAAACACAAAACACACACTTGGGCCAAACTCTATCAAACCTCGTTATATATGAGCAAAAAATGTCTTAATTTATGTAATTTGGGTTTTGTTTGTCCCTCTGTAACTTTGTACCCTGTGAACCAATTGCCACAAAATGTTCAGGATCTAGAGATCCTGGCACCATCTCTGAGCATTCCAAATTCCAAGTAGAACAGTTAAACAGGGGAAAAGTTATAAATGTGCAAAAAAGTTGGGATTTAACATTAAAGTGCTTGCTCAACCCTAATATATAGGCACTACCCCACCTGTATAATATATAAAACCCTAAGAAAAAAATTCTGGTTTCTAACTGGTCCAGAGTCAGTCACATGACATTGAAGGTTTTTGAACTATTGACCAGTTTTAAACCGAAACTGGTCAATAGTTCAGTTTAAAACCATTCAGTAGGCCGGCTCGGTAGCGTTGAGAGTTGAGGTGCTGGATGCCCACACCTCACACCATGTCAGTGTCCCAGGTTCAGGGGCGGACTCGGGCAGCTGTGGGTCAGCCAGGGGGAGAACGGCTGAACGTCCATCAACAGCTCACCTTCTCTGGAGGGAAGGTGGGAATATCACTCGGTGAGCAGTGACCCTTGGCAGAGGCTGAGGGCATGACAGCTCATCGGTACCTCAGGGGTTTGGTTGGTCACAGATGGAGGCCTGTATACCAATCACCTCTAGCGGCTGCACCATTGAGGGAGAGGACGCTGCGGATGTCAGCGCTCGTGCCTTAACATCAGGGTATACAACATCCTCATATAACAGGAAAAATCCCCTTCAGAGCCAGGAAGATGGAGCGCCAAGCCAGGTCCCAATATGACGATGTCAGCCCACAGTCCAGGAGACTTGACAAAATTACAAGATTTGGGGTGACCTGCCTCACCCTAACCCTGCCTGGGGGGCAATCCGCAGCTGGATGGAGGAACCTGGGGCTGACAGGTAGGATGTTGGCAGGGACAGGCTTCATTGGCAACTCCTGATGGGGCAGCTCTGGCAGGGATGCAGGAGGGATAAATAGAGATAAAAAAAAACAAAAAAACATTAAGTAATCTTTTGAACTATTGCCCAGTAAACCTATCACCCTTCTCCATGCCACCCCCAAAATCAGGCCAGGGCTGGCATCAGTTCCCTCTTCTTATTTGCCACTCCAGTAACCCCCTACTTTGTTGTCAGAAACATGATTTCCTTGCTTTAAAAATGTATTTCACAAAACCTGTCATCAACTCAAATCTGATTCAGACTAACAGAGTCAGTGACTTCACTACTGAAACAGTGGAGTGCAAGTAAAGATTGCCATAGGAACACCCGCACTTGACCAATTCAGTGGTGGGCAGCAAGATTTTGTTTTTTTATGATTTTCCTGGAGGAACTGTCTTTGTGCTGTCCCCAGTGCTGCTGTAGTTACAATATATTGCTCCAAAATGTGGAGCAGGGAAATGTACCCAGTTGTCTTATCAGCCAACCATGTGACCGATGCGCTGCAGCAAGCATCAGCACTTTGCTTAAAGGCCATCAGCTGTCATTTTCTGACTCAGAAAAGCAGAGCAGAGAAGCATCGCTGTTTCACCAGCCATCTGTTGTGCTACAGCTTGCATCAGTGCTTGACATAAAAGGCTACTCACATCACTGTAAGTGAGCCCTTCCTCCGAGTCTATAATTTGACCAGAAAAGCTGTTTTGTCGGTGGCTCTGAGGAAGGGGGCGTAACCGTGTAGTGTCATGCTGGAAACTGCAGAGGCTTTCTCACTGTGCCATGCAGTAAAGCCTGAGTTGCTGTAACATCTGACTGCCCTCCCAAACAGCTGACAGAAGTTGTCAGCTATCATATTGTTAGGGGGGAGTCATGATACAATGGGGAGTCATGATACAATGGAGAGTCATGATATAATGGACAATACTCCAAAGTGGCAGTCACCCTCTTAGAAGCACAGCCGAGGCCTATACAATCCACCACTATTATAAATATAGGCATCATGCATACATATCCCCTTCTACAGCACCTCACTATTTTTGCCATCCTGGTGTTTGCCTTTCTCCAGCCAGATCACAATCCAGCCCTCAGAGGGCAACAACCCTAGACCACCATGTCCTATCTCGACCTCCACCCACTCTTGCCTCACACCCTAGAGCCCAGCACCCACCTCCTGGATGAAAACCCCCTTGCGATGCACCCCAGCATCCTGTTTGCCTTCACTGCTGCTCTCATGCAGTGCACTGAGTTGTTCATGCTCCCAGATACCAACACCGTAGGTCCTTCTCCTCCTCTCTTATCCCAACCAATAGTCCCTCTTCTGGTTCATAGCCCTGAAGTGCATCACCTTACACTTCTTTGCATTGAATCCTAGCTGCCACTGCACTGACCATGTCTCTAGTTTGGGTAGGTCCCCCTACAGTTTTTCTCATCCATCCTCTTCATCCACCACAGCTCCCAATTTGGCACAATGTGCGAATAGGCTAACCCTGCTCCCCACTCAGTGTGCTATATCAGAGATAAAGAGCCCAAATAGCACCAGGCCCAGCACTGGCCCCTGCAGCAACCCGCTTGTCACTGCTCTGGGTGCCGAGAGCTCCCCCACCACCACCACCCTCTGCACCCTCCCCTGTAACCAGTTCTTTATCCATTTAGTCAGCTTTTTTCCCACCCCTACTGCCGTCAGCTTCCCCCCCAGTCTCCCATGAGGCACTGTATCAAAGGTCTTACTGAAGTCCAAGTACAGGACATATACTGCATGGCCCCTGTCCAACTCCCTTGTCACCCAGTCACAATACTCTATTAGGTTGGTTTGACAAGACCTTCCTGAGATGAACCCATGTTGCTGCCCATCTTGGAAGCCATTACTGTCTAGAAATACCACCAGCCTGTCCTTCAGTATCGCCTCCATAAGCTTACCCACTGTGGATGTGAGACTTACCAGCCGATAATTTCCTGGATCCTCCCTAGGCCCAGTCTTGTGTATGGCCACCCTCCAATTCTGGGGCACACACCCCGTTTCCAGGGAGGTGTTGAACAGATCTGCCAGTGGCTCAGCCAAAAGCTCTGCCATTTCCCTTAGCACCCTGGGGTGGATGGCATCGGGACTTGGTGCCTTGTCCACCCTTACTGTCCTCAGCCCCTCTAGCACCCTACTTCCTGTAATAACTTTGTCCGTCCACCACCCCTTTTCCCACCCTCCCGCCCATTCTGGTAGTGGGCCATCCCCTCCTTAGTAAAAAATGGAGCAGAAATACTCATTTAGAATTTCCACTTGCTGCTTTGCCTTTTCCACCCAATCCCCTACCCGCTTTATCCTCACAATATGTTCCTTACACTTCCTCTTTTCCCTGACATACCTACAAAAGTCCTTTTCCCCCTCCCTTTATGCCCTGTGCGGAACTTAATTGCCTGGTGGCCTTAGCTTTTTTCACCCTCCTGGCAACCTCCCTTGACCAACTCCTGAAAGCCTCCTTATCCTTTCCCTTCCCTGTTGTCCTGTACTTCCAGTATGCAGCCGTCTTTGCCCTGACCCCTTGCAGCACTTCCCTGTTCAGCCAGCATAGTTTCTTGTCTCTGCTCTTCTTACTCCTGGCCCTGGTGCAGGCTACTGTGGCCTCTGTTAGCCCCGTCTTTATCACTTCCCTGTTTTGTTCTGCATCGATCCCCAGCCTTATATCCTGGAGTCTCCCTTGCAGTATTGCTCCCATCTCCCCAAAGCCCACCCTAATAAAGTCCACCACCTTAGTGCCCATGCCTCCTGTCTCCCTGCCTAGCATGACAACAAGCCACTTTGTTTGGAGGTCACTACCTGCTAGTGGGTTCTCCACCCTTACCTCCCTCACCACCTCCTCATTTGCCAGTACTAGGTCCAGAGTGCTACCAAACCTTATAGGCCCACTTACCAATTGTGTCAGAAGGCCGTCCTGGAATGCATCATGGAGCACCTGCTCCCTGGTACTGCTAGTGGCTGTGTTGCTCCAGTCAACCTGTGGTAGGATAAAATCCCCCACTATCACCACACTCCCCCTTCTACTCACCCTCCTTATGTTCTCTGCCAACTCCCCATCCAGTTTCCCAGATTGGGCTGGTGGTCTGTACACCACTCCCAATCTCAGCTTTCTGCCCTTGGAGTCCAGGAGCTGCACCCAAAGTGCCTCTGTCCTCTCCTCTTCTCCTTTATCCCTTATGCATTTAATCCTTCCCTCACATACAGTGCAACCCCCTGGTCTCTTCTGTATAACCTGTATTCCAGGACTGCCAAGCCCCAATCATGGTACTCTGTGGCCCAAGTTTCAGTCACTGCAGCAGTGTCCACCTTCCCCTGTGAGAGGAGTGCCTGAAGCTCTGCAATTTTGTTCCCCAGGCTTCTTGCGTTGAGAGAGACCACCTTCCACCTGTACCCCTCCTTCTTCTTACTCTCCTCCTCCTTGGCCTGTGTCCCTCCTCCTCGGTAGTTCACACCCTTTCTCCTCCTTACTCTTACCAGGTGGTGCCTTCTGCATTACAGTCAGACCACTCTGCCGGCCCCCTCCCAGGGCTACTACACCTGTGCCTTTACCTATATCTAGGGGGATTAGCTCATTAGGCTCCCCTGTCTGGACCTTTCTACTAATCTCATTCTTGTGGACACCCCCCACTAGTTTAAACCCACCTTAGTAGAGATATACCTCTCTAATCCCACCTTTATTACGCCGGTCCCCTCCATGCTCAAGTGTAGCCTGTCCACCGTGTACAAGTCACTATTCCCCCAGACCCTGCCCCAGTTAGTCACTAACCCATCATTTTTGGTGTGACACCAATGAAATCCGCAGTAGTCCTGACAGAGCTCCATTGAGCTCGCTCACTCCCCCTCTCTCACTCAGTTGTTCTGTTTCTCCTGGTGCTGCAGGCTTCCCTTTTATATTGGTCTCCTGCCTGTGTTGATGCCTTTTTCTGCTCACAAAGAAATCTGCAGCAGTCCTGACAGAGTTCTGTTGAGCTCGTTCACTCCCCCTCCTCTCACTCACTCGTTCTGTTTCTCCCAGCGCTGCAGGCTGCCCTTTTGTACTGGGCACCTGCCTTCGTTGGTGCCTTTTTCTGCCCACAAAGTAATCTGTAACAGTCCCGACAGAGTTCCATTGAGCTCACTCACTCCCCATCTCTCACTCACTTGTTGTTAATCTGTCCCAAACACTGATTTCCCACTTCAACCATGCTATTCTAAGCCACAAGTGCAAAAACACATTTTGGCCAGGATGTGAAAAATGACAGCTGTACTGTTCATAAGGAGGTGTGAAAAAATGCCAGGGTTGAAAATCTGGCATGAAAATATTGCAAATTAGCGAAGTGACATGGGTGCGTTGAAACTGCGCAATGCATCCTTATAACACAGTCATTTTATGGACTTTCATCACCAGATTTTCAACATAGGCATTTTAGGACCTCTGCTCATGAATAGTGTCACTGTCATTTTCTTAATCTGTCCCTAAAACCGATTTCCCACAGTGACCGTGCTATTCTGCACTGGAACTGTGAAAACACATTTTGGCCAGGATATGTAAAATGACAGCTGTACTGTTCATAAGGAGGTGTGGAAAAATGCCAATGTTGAAAATCTGAAGTGAAAATATTACAAATTCACAAAGTTACGAGTGTGCATGGAAAGTGCTCAACGCATGCTCATAAAACAGTTACTGTTTGGATTTGTTTCACCAAATTTGCAACTTTGGCTTTTTGAGAGCCCACCTCATGAACAATGACACTGTTATTTCATTAATTGGTCCTGAAAGGTGATTCCGCGCAGTGACCGTGCAAGCTGTTAGCGGATCACCACCGGTACTAGGGGTCTGAGTGGGGGGAAAGGAAGTAAAAGCATTACTACAGTACAAATCACACTAAACTGTCCACCAATTAGTTGGTTTAGCATTGTTTTTACAGTTAGTAATTCACTGGCCACTCATATTGCTTTGTTTTTCAACACTTACATCAGCTTAAGAGCAATGTTTGTAAAATGTTTTTGCCACTCAGTTGGAATGCATCTGCAATACAGTCACAATTCAGTGCAAAACTGGGATATAACTCTAAAGAAGCAGTTTGTGTAAGGCTTTGTACTGTACCCTGAAACACTTATGAAACTCAATCAGAAATGCTAAAACAACTCACTGGAGGAACAGTTTGATGTGAATTGTATTACGTATGCTGATGACACCCAGTTATATATTGGAGAGCTATCTGCCTCTTATAGTCCACTGATGAAACAACTACTGCACAGCTATGGCAAGGTCTTAGGGTTTAAAATAAATGATGACAAGTCAGAGGTTCTGTGGTTGGATGGAGATAGACTGGTAGGATTGAAAGAAAAAATTCAACTTAAATGGGCAAGAGGGAATTTAGATAGATACTTGGGGGTCTATATCCTGACACAATTGCACAGGTTATTTTGCTGAAATTATGGCAAACTGATGAAGAAACTTAAGAAAATTCTAAAACATTGGAAAGATGTTCCAATAATACTATTGTCTTCTGACGCTTTCACAGGTAAAGCCTATGAAAGCCAGGAAGATATGGTAGTGCTCTGGGGGACACTGAAAAGCTCACCATGCCATTAAGGTCAAAGATGATGAAAATTCAGTTGAGAACTTTGCAGTAATATAAAAATTCAGAAGAAAATGAAATATATTTTTTATTAAAAAAATTATTCTTAAACCCTTTACAAAACATTATATATGGATACATAAAAATAGTATTGATATAGTCTATCATTACAAAAATAGTATTGATACTACTGTATGTATTTGCTGTTTTTTGGCTGTGTCAACAGCTAAAAAATTATATTGATAATATACTAAAAAAGCAGGGTCAGATAGTATTGATACATATAGAATAGCATTGGCAGATAAAAACAGGGGGCCTGATTACAAAATGCATGGCATGACTCGCGGGCGTATGCGAGCTGCACCATGCGGCGCTGTGCCGGAGACCCTGCACCATATTCCAAGACAAGCAGGGTCCCTGGCACCTATGTCCCATGACTTTTGGCAGCTGCAGGCTAATGCCACAGGAATGGTGCAATGGACCTGGGCACCGCAAGTTGCAGCTTGTGAATAACTTCCCCCACCCCAAAATGCACCCATAACCACCAGGGGGCATTAAGGGGGGGCTGGCCAGGTAGCACAGGCATTCAGAGGGCAGTGTGGTAAACAGACCCCAGGGGTTCCCCGACATTTGGGGGATGAGGGGCATGACCTTGCTGGAGGGGGAAGGTGAACCAGGCCTATGTGCATCCCATGGTGCTGCAGAGTGGGCATCCATCAGTTGGCAAGGACAGATGCCCATTAGACCACCTCCATGATGGTCTAAGTCCGCAGCACCATAGCAGTTCTTGCAATGATGTTAGTGAATTATGGCAGCCACCCTTCTGGAATAGAGCACAGTTGCTGCCATAACCCACCCTTGCACCATGCCACAGTGTGTTGCGGGCATTGTGGGTGACATAGACCGCCTTTGGTGCAACCCACAAGTGGCATGGCGCAAGCAACCTGTTGGAATCATGACTTGCGTATCCCATGGTGCAAGGTGCAATTTACGTCATGGGGTGCAGCGTAAATTGCCTTGTGCCATGCGCAAGTTGTCTTGTAATCGGGCCCAGTATCTATTGAGTTCATTCTTACTAGCTGATCTCCAAGCTTTCATTAAAAAAAATAGTTTATAGCCCCAGCAGTTATAAAATTAGGCCTTTCAAAAGATAATTTATTTAAAATGTGATAACATTAGAACCTGAGACCTTTCAAAAAGATAATTGATTTAAAATGTGATAACATTAGAACCGTTAGTGCTAGAGACTTTTTTTTAAATGAAAGCTTGGAGTTAGTTAAGTAGACACAATAAGATAGTACTACAGCAACCATATCTCATTATATAAAAAATAAAATGTTACATATCAAAATAAAAAACATTAAATGATTCACTAAATTTGTAAGAGTCCTGTCATTTTTGACAACATATTATATCAATATGTATTGATATGTAGTGACACAGTACAACTGCATCTTTGGGAACAGTACATGATGAACAGTCAGACTCCTAGCTTTGCTTTTTTAAAAAGTGAGTTTCTATGATTAACAGCTCAAATATCATAGCTATTAAAATATAATTTCAAGCATTATAAAATATCATAAAAGTTTATTTTTGGAAATGGTCTGAAGATACTAGTGGTTGTTCTGGTTAAGAATATGCACATTCTTTTCTAGTTTGGCAAGATAAATACCATTCTAATGAATATACTTTCCAGACTGCTGTTTTTGTTCCAGGTCCTGCCAGTGCAGATCGTGCCAGCAAACATGGAAATTGCTCATCAAGATATATAAACTGTTTCTATAAGGAAACCAGAAACCTCAAGTGAATTTAATTACTGTGTGTCATTAGGCCTGCCCAACCTGACAACATATTAAATGATGTTAAAATTATGGAAATCAGGGTGGCTCGGTTTAGAGATGAGCAAATATGGGCTGATGGAATCTAGGTGATTACTTTATGTGGGACTGATGAGAAAGACATAGCAGACACTCCTAACAGGTAGCTTCAGGTACCTCTGAAAGCGTCACATACTGTAGCTATTTATCACAGATAAATTTACCTATGGAAATCTGCAGGTTCACATCAGTCACTGCCCATGGTTCCACCATGGCAGAGTTGGCCCAACATTTAAATGGTGGGAAGCAGTGGGAATAAAGAGCATTTAGGATTTAATGGTGCGTGAGGTGGTTAAATCGTCTAAAATGTTACAGGGAGAATTTCAGCTACCAGCTGCTCACTTTTCAAATATCTTCCAAACAAGCATTACCTATTACTATAGAAAAGTCTACCAGAACTTAAGCAGAATCCCAATGCCTTCATCCAATATAATTAAAGGGCTGCAGGAACCTGGGCAAGCAGTGGACATATCGTTCACCTATACAACATCTATGACGATTACACAGTTGAGCCCATATGGAAACGAAGAGAAAATTGGAGGGCACATGATCAGGGTACCCTCCGAGGTAGAATGGGAGCATATATGGGAGGGGGTTCACTCTACCACAGCATCACAGGATTGGAGCAAATATAGGTGGAAGATGGTGAGCGACTTCTCTTTTACACCATCAGTAACATACCATTTCGAGGTAAGATACTCTGATGAATGCTGGAGGAGGTGCGAAGAATGGGGAAACCATTCCCATGTGTTGTGAACTTGCCCCAAATTACATTAGTACAGACTTTAGGTGATCTCACCTATTTTGGAAATTCTGAACATAACATCTAACCAATACATAAGACATACATCTGAGGATCTGGCCAAGGGAGGTAAAAAGTAAGGAAAAGAAGTATTTATATAAGATCTTAACTACTACTGCCATCAAGGCAGTAACAGAACACTGGCTCACAGATTGGTACCCTCTATCTCAGAGTGGAGAGATATCTGTAAGGGGTTAGGCAGGTGGAAATGATAACAGTTTCATGAATACTAAAGAAAGATTTGCATACAGCAGAGTGGTTCCCCTTTCTGAAGCACCTGGAAGCCAAGGAAGGAACAAACATACTTCACTTTCTTGGGGGGGAGATATAGGGTCATGAAACAGCAATCAGGTGGAGGAGGATGAGGTGGTAGATAGATACAAACAATAGGATGGATGGATGCCTGGGGGACTGGGTGAAGCAGGTATCTCTCTTCCAATCTGAAATCAGATGGGGACAAAGATGAAACAATAAAGGTCTCTCTCAGTAAACAGTCTCTGTAGTGTAAAAAAGGCAGATCACTATGTAGTTGATTTGTTTGTTTCTTATGTTGTATGTTGACATAAAGCACTGATACCAAGAGTTGTCTCTCACCTCAAGTACTCTAAAACATGAAGGGAGTCAGGGGCATACAGAATATCACTTTTCCATCCTCAAACCAAACCTGGGCAGGAAAGATGGACTTAAAGAGCAGCTGACACCTTCAGGACAACTTTGACAAAACATAATATTTTAGACACAGTTCAGCTTGTATGTCACATTATTTCTGTATTCCTCCTCCACATTATTTGCTACTGAGGTCATTTGCATTAAAACAAAAGCTTTGTTCCTGAAGAGTTCAGCATTTCCTTTTGCTTTCTCCCTACCTGGGGTCATAATGCACTGCTTGTGACATCACAGTTACTCCTATGCTAACAGATTGTGATGTCACAACAAGATTATTACTTGAAGTAGGGAGTAAGCTATAGAGGCAGATGAACTGTAAGGGAACTCTAAAGGATAAATATGCATTCTCGAAAATTTACTCAGTAATAAATAATGGGAATAAGAAATATATAGAATATATATGGAATGTAAGCTGAATGATATCTAATTATTATGTTTTGTATAATTTTCCTTGAGGCGTCAGTAGCTCTTGAAACAGTTGGGTGAGGGGAGAGGGTAAATAGGATGTGTTTTATTTTTCATGTGATTCATGTACATGCATGAAGTTGGTTACTTTACGTAATGCTTAAAGCCGAATAAAACTTATAAGTACAAAAATGTATGCCATTTTCATGCACGTGCAGTAGCAAAGATGAAGGTTCTAAGGATAAGCAAATTTTTATAACAGCATTTTGTATGTATGCCATCACAGAAACATGAGCCACAACAAACTGCGACTGGGACCTTGCAGTCCCGGGGTATGAAATATATAGGAAGGATAGGGAAACATGTGGAGAAGGGAGTGGCTGTGTATCTGAAGGATGGGATACCCTACACCATAAAGGAATGGGCAGATGCAAAGACAGAAGCATTATGGGTGCAGATCCAAGCAAATACATGGAGAAAACTAAGGATGGGGGTCATTTTCAGACCACCTACACAGGAGGAAGGAAGTGAAGAGAAAGTGGAGGTATTTAACAAGTACTTCTGCTCCATTTTCACTAGGGAGAAGAACAGACCAGTGCACACAGGAGCAAAAAAGAGTGGGGGTGGGGAAGGGGCTGTCACTGATGGCATAATAGAGGTGGACAGGTTGCTAACAGGCCTGAAGTCCCTGAAGGTGGACAAATCCCCAGGGCCAGTCAGAGTGCACCTGAGGGTCCTAAGGGAACTGGCAGAGGTGCTGGCAGGCCCCCTGGAAGACTTGCTTTACACCTCTCTGGAGTCTGGGAGTGTGCCTCAGGACTAGAGAACTCTACATGTGGTGCCTCACCATACAAGCAGTCTAAGGGATGAACCAGGGAATTTATCCTTAATAGTGGCGAAACTGATGGAGACAATCCTAAAGGAAAGTGGTAACTTTTTTAAGGAAAATGACTGCAAAATGGAGGCAGTATGGCTTTGTGTCAGGGAGATTCTGCCAGAATAATATGATTGACTTTTTCGACTGGGTGATCAAAACAGTGGAGAGGAGCCAGCTGGCTGATGTCCTAAATCTGTACCTCACTGGATATTTGGAGATTGCTCAGGGAGCTGGAGGATCTGTGGGTGGAGGCTAAGCTCACTAGATGGACCAAAAACTGGTTAAAGGACAGAAGCCAAAAGGTGGTGGTCAGGTGGGGTGTGGGGAATCCTCAGAAGCTAAGTCAGTGACCGGTGGAATTGCACAGGAATTGATTGGGTGTTGTTTAACATCTTCATCAGGGACATAATGGATGGGATCAAGGGTAACAGCTGCCTGTTCATGGATGATATACAGCTTTGTAGGAGGGTGGATATGTAGGAGGGGAGACAGGAACTAAGGGAAGACCTGGCTGTGTTAGAGAAGTGATCTGCCATCTGGCAAGTGGGATTCAACACTAAAACTAAGACACCAAATACTGGCTGGGTGGTTTGCAGCTCACCAAGTTTGATGAAGAAAAGGATCTGGACTTATCATCAGGAGTGACCTGAAGCACTCAGCACACCACCAGAGAGCTGTAGCAAAAATAAATCAGATTCTGGGATGCATAGCCAGAGGGATCACCAGCAGGAAGGCAGAGGTAATACTACCACTGTACAGGTCACTGGTAAGACTGCACCTGGAGTACAGCGTGCAGTGTTGGTGCCCTTACCTTAAGAAAGATGTCAACTTGCTGGAGATAGTCCAGACAAGGGTGACAAAAATAATCCAGAATCAGCAGGGCAACACTTATGAGGAGAGGCTCAAGGAGCTCAACATGCACTTCCTTAAGAACGGAAAAGAGTGGGATGATACGATCCAGACCTTCAAATACCTTAAAGGTATTAACAGGGTGAGTATGGAGGTCTTAGTGGAAACAAGTCCATTGGGGTCATAACCTAAAGCTGGTGGGGAGAAGATTCTGGATGGAGATGAGGAGGTACTTTTTCACAGAGAGAGTGGTGTTCAAGTGGAACGAGTTGCCAGAAGAGGTGGTCTCCCTGATAATGGTGGATAGCTTCAAGAGAGGATGAAACTAAATGAAGGAGAAAGTTGCCAGGGGAGAGAGGACTGATGGGTGTCAGGAGGGATTTGGGGAGGGGTGACTGGCACAATTGATCAGACAGGGTAGACCATAAGGTCTTTATCTTCTGGCATTTCTGAATGCGTGCATATATGTTCATATGCTTTCTTAAGAAAAAAAAAGCAGGTTTTATGAGACAATAAAAAAACTAGCTTTCATGAGAGCTAGCAGTGATGAAACCATTAAAAAACTAAAATATTTGCTCATTGAAAACAGAAAATCGACATGAGTGGGTGGTCTGGAGTTTAGGTGACTGTTATGTTAGTGCTAAAGAACGATTCCCTAGTGCTTTTTGTCACTAGATATTGTCTTTTTTTGATGAAAATATAAATTAAAACAAATCCAAAATTATGAAACCAAAACATTTTTTATGGTTTCATGAGTTAGGCTTCATCACTCATGCACATGGTTTGTTTTAGCTTTTATGATAGTTTGAAATGCCAGTAAATGATTCCTCAGTAGCAGTTGGAAAACCATGTGGATTTCATGGCAGTAACATGTGTCTCTGACAGTTTAAAGTCTGTGGGAGGATTCTTTTTGATGTGGTTTGTCAAACAATGGCCCTTATTTTAAGTAAAACTCACAATGTTCTGAGTCACAAGTGAGGAAAACCAAAAACAGATTGATGAGCACATGAGCTAGGTTTTGTGATGTACGGAAATGGTCGCTTGAGGCTTTTTTTTGTTTTGTGACTGGTTTTTTTGCAGCTACTACTGTTTATGCATCCTTCATCTCCAGTCAGCCCCTATCTGCTTAGCTGTCTCAGCCCCATTACCCTGACATCTCCCAGGATTTACCTTCACCTCCGTAGTTCCCCCAGAATTTAACTCCCTCTGGTGGGCATGGCGGGGGGTCCACGAGGCTCCACTGCAGAATGGATCTGGTGTGGGAGGTGGCATCTGAGAAGCCAGGTGTGGGGCTTGCAGATATCTGGCATCATCCTATTGGCCAGGGTAGTTTCCATTTTCTGCTCTTCTTCCAGGACGTTGGCAGTGACGGTGCACCAGTGCACATGCACACAATTTGACATCCTCCCACCCTATGAGCCCCTCTTGAATGCACTGCACATTTTGATTCTGTGGCTTTAACTTGTGTGTTTGACAGTTTCAGTTGTGTGCAGATTCCTTTTGATGTATTTTGTCAAAAAAATAGCCTCATTTTAACTAAAATTCAAAATCTGCTGAGGCATGAATGATGAAACCAAAAATATGGTTTATAATTTCAAGAGACAGGT
Organism: Neoceratodus forsteri; assembly: GCA_016271365.2. Taxonomy (NCBI): domain Eukaryota; kingdom Metazoa; phylum Chordata; order Ceratodontiformes; family Ceratodontidae; genus Neoceratodus; species Neoceratodus forsteri. The sequence goes on along the minus strand of JADMNL010000035.1, from coordinate 93,147,801 downwards.
TTTGTGATGTATGGAAATTGCTCTGTGATGTCTTGTTTCATAAGTGTTTTTCAAATGAATCATGGGAACCTATTTGATTAGTTCATTACCATATGCTTGCTGTGGTTTGGCTGTGTCGGCTAGTTTAAGTAGTGTCTGCAAGGCCCAGTGTGGAGTTATTGACAGCCGGACACGTTGTAGCATTATGGTGGTTAGAGAATGCTTGTGCACAGGACCCTCCACACAGCTAAGCAAACTGTTGCGCTGGTGCAGGACTAAAATCCCTGCGCATCCGAGCATGAACGTGGTTGGAGTCTAACAGCTAAGTTGGTGCAGGGTCCTTTGTCGGATCAGGAGTGTTTTTGGACCTAACTACAATTACTCATTATAAGGTATTACAGTTTGTTTTGTACCTTTAAGCTGGTTTATTCAAGCACAGTAAACATGTTTAATTTATTGACCTTCTGAGTGCTGGCTTATTTATTATAAAGTTCTCCCTTTTTTTTTTTTTTTTGCCTAGCACCAAGACTCTACTGTGAGTGCTGTTGATTTGTCACATAGCACTGTCATTTGGGCCCTGCACATTCCAACATGACAGTGGTTGCTGGTGCACTGCTCGCAATAGATCAACTATTCTGTTAATTCTGTTCTGCAGTCCTCAAAGGAGCCTGCATGAGTAAGGATAAAAATTCACTATTACAAAAAGAAAGTAAATTAATTGCAAAAATTACATTAATGCAGAAATTAGGGTTGAAGAACACATAGTGCACAAAGTAAGGAAATAAAAAATACAGGGTTTGGAGTCTAGGGAGTTTTTGCAAATTTGTGGTGTGGTGTTCTTTAGTGTTTTCAACCCTAATGCCAGTCTCTGGGGGCTGGGGGGTGAAAAATATGTCCGAAACCCCCAAAGAACACCACACTACAAATTTTTCAAGACTCCTGAGACTCCAAGCCCTAATTGTTTCATTTCCTTACTTTTTTGTGTGCTTTATGTTCTATAACCCAAATATTAGCATTAACATGAAAGGTTTTTGCAATTAATTAATATTTATATATATTAACAGGTCATATTAAACTTATTGTATAACTAGTTGACAGTCTGTTAGAATCTGTGCTGTTAAGGCACTGCATAAGAAATCTTTTAATCAAAGATACCTGGTTGTTAGCTGGTTCTTCTGAGATCTGAATGAGCCATCTGTATACACATTAGTTTTGCAGTTAATACTTTTTATTAATCTTTAAAACAAGATATACAACAAGTATGGAGTTCTCCAGCAATTACAGACTTCTAAAACAAAACTTTTGATTATACAGTCAAGGCTCTATACACACAGAAATAGTTACATTCTGGAAATGCAAAGGATTGGAAAAATATAAGAACACACAGTCATATAATGTCATGGAAACAACTCAGAGAGTTTACCCTTTATATGACCCTCAACCTAGTAAAGAGACAGATTTCACTAGGTTTAGGAGGAAATGCAGGGAGGCTGGATGGGAGTTTAGTTTAACACTATCTAGGTTCTCAGATTAGTGAATGAGAGAGGGAAGCTGCTACAGCAGTTGGTCCTTAACCTGAATCTGACGCCACATACTGAGCATTTTGAAAAGGGGCCCAAACATTGTGGAAATATGCTCTTGTTTTGCTGATGCAGTATGACATCCTGGTCAAATTAGTTAAATTACCTTCAGCTGATCGCCATTGAGTGGCGGAGGGTGTCTTGTTCATCCTCCAGCTTTGTAATATTAGCCTTTTGGCTTCTATGTTTAACATCATAAGATACTGGAGCTGTGTTCCTTTAAGTATGACATATGGCATGGGGGAATACCCCGAAAGTGTAACATGTATATAATTTGAATTGAAAGCTACATTATACAGCTGAGGGGACAACAACAAACCAAGCAGCTGTCCGCTTATTTCAATCACATAAAGTGACTGGGTAACAACCTGGCTGCACAATAAGTTTAATGGGAACTGCACACATATACCTATTTAATTATGACCTTGTTTGCTTACATCTGCATATTTTCCATCTGATTGTACAGTGCTCTGAATTTTCAAGAATGAACTAATACAATAATTTTTTTTTATCCTGTATCCTATCCTGCACTAAAGTGATCAGGAACTATTGAAGATTGAGTACATCAGAAATCTGACTGAGCTTGCTTTTAGGAATCTTTACCCCTGTATGACACCAGTGAGTCAGAAAGCATGGAATTAAGTCAGTTTTGTTGTGAGAATTCCTGGTAAATAGCAGTGCTGGTAAACAGGAAAAATGTTGAAATTCTGGGTGAGACACATAACCAGATAAGAAGCCTCATGAGTTAGGATGAACAGTCCTAATCTGCGCCTGAGGGCAACCTCTGACCTGATTCCCCTTTAGGTGGGTGGGGATGTCCATTTTCAAACTGCATGCATAACTCTCAACTGCTATGCATTTCTGCCAAGTCCTCTGTATTTTACACCCAAATTAGCCTTTGTTCTGTGAAGATTTACTGATGTTTCTCATAATGCCGAGCTATTTCTAGACTAACAAACTATGAAAGCTGTAAACAAACTTAATAGAAACAGTCCTTAACACTAAACATATGGTGCCCACTTTTCTTGAACTTACTGTTCTTTAAACTAAACAAGTGCCATTCATTCAAACCATTTGCTTTGCATTTTAAAGTCCAGTGTTACACATTCTGATGCTGAGAAATTGAGAGGTATGACTATATGTTCTGTTTATTGATTGCTCATCTCTGCTCAAGTCTAAGTCAGCCACTTTCACTTTTCTCTTTAAATGTAGAGCAAGGCTCCCAAATCTACTGATGTCACTCAAGATAGGAGACAGTGAAGAAGTGAAAGTTTTCTGGTCCTGGGGGAAGGAAAACCCCATCTTATTTCAGAAGACAAAGGAGCTCACTGTTTTTTTTTATTTTCCCCTCTTTTAACCCAGTTTTTTCCTTGTCCCCAACCCTAGCAATCATGTTCACCCTGGCTTAACCCATTACACAACACACAGGGCAAGAGAACAAATGAACACGTGACCTGTCTTTATATATATGCATATGTACTTGTAGTACATGCATTGATATGTATGGCAGGATATACATGAGTATATATGGTAGGAAGTTGATCAGAGTTGTAGTTTATACATGTGGGTATTGTAGTGCATTATATATATAAGTTTCTGTCATGCACAGTAAGCCTTTCTTTGTGTATGTCCAGTGACGTAAGACCACTATCTCAGTAGAATAAACGATGGCTACTGAACTGACACACCGTGTATGAGTCTGTTCCGTACTGACCCACAATATATCACAGTACTGAGATCTGCTTCTTCGGAAAAACTATGTTTTACTCCTGTGGCATTCAGGGAAGGAATGCGTGTTCCTTCTGCAGTTGACCCCCCAGCTGTGTGTGCAGCTATGCATGTGGTTGATCAGAGGGAATGGCCAAGGGGTGTGCCCATAGTACATGCCATTCACAAAGGCATGGAGTGCTTGGTAAAGGGTGCGCAGGAAATGGCAGCAGGCTCCTTATTGTATCATCTGCATGTCCCCCACAGAAATCATCCACTGGCCAAGGGTAGAGGAAAAAGAAGAGTTGCCATATCACCACAACCATCAGATCAGGTAGAGAGGGCTGGTGGTGGCCATTTGGGTATTGGTCTGTTTCTGTCACTGATACAGGACCTGTACCATCCCAAAATTTCCTGCTCCACACAGGGTGGGAAATCCACATGGAGACCAAGTCAGGTATATGACTGGATGCTCGTCTGTATCCTCCAAGCCACCCCCATGCACCAGTGCACTGAGGGGGATCGGGGTCACAGACAGGCACCCAGCAGTGGCCAGAAATCATGACTGTCAACCACAGCACACTTGTCAGTGGGTGCATAGTTGTGTGAGCCAGGTATTCCCTCTTGCGTGTACCAAACTTATAATAGGGTATAGCCTTCCCCCCATTGAGTATACCTGATAACTGTTTAAGGTTTTGCATATTTTTACTACCAATTGTGCTTTATTATTCCCTGACTGTATCTCTGTATGCGATTGCTCTATTGTATGTATGACCTTGTACCTTCTACCCTATATCATATATATTGTACACAGGACCTCTTTTTAAATGAGCTTGCTCAATGGGGCCTTTTCTTTTGAAATAAATACGAATACATACTGTACCTGGCCTGAGAGTTACCATGGTGAAAATGTACTGTATGTATACCAAGACTGTATTTAAGTCATTTTCCATTTGGCAGGTAATAAGTTGTGATTTGAACTACAAATGCACTGGCAGCGGGAACAACAGGGAGTTTTAAATACATATGCTTATTCCTTCCACAAAACATATTTTAAAATAGTCTGATCTTTGTCCGTTTCAGTACTTGACCAAACCTGTATGTGCAGTTGCTGAAAAGGTTACAGATCCCTCCTGCAGATGTACTATTGTATGAGTGTGTGCTCTCTAAATCTGTATCTGGAGTCATTGTTGAAAAATTCCATCAGTTGTCTAGTGTACCTTCCTGGTTACTGAAAACCAAATAAATAAAATAAATGTATTTCCCATTAATTGTTCATTACATTTTGCAAGGTATTTTGTTTGCCTGTCATGGCATTAGCAATGAACATGGTGAGAAGCCAATCTGAAACACCTTGTCTCATCATGCTGGTAACGCAGCACAAAATTACTTAAATGCAAGCTGTACTATATGTGTACCAAGCTTCCTGCTCCTGTTCACAAAGACAAATATAAGGGACAGACCAGTCTCTCCTAATCAAAACCTTAGTAGGTGCTAAAATATTCATGCTTTTGAACCTCTTTCTAATCCCAGTAACGTACCTCTCAACCTCTTGCCTCATAAATCAGAGGTAGGACTTACAAAATCAGGGACAAAGAGTCCAAATCAGGGACACATCTTAAAAATTGATAATATTCATCCAGAAAGCTGAAACAATAAGGGCATTAGTGTCAGATGCATTTTCTGAAGAACAAGACTGTAACTTTAATGCTTGATATTATTTTGTGCTTACAATCTCTACTGTTCGGTCATAAAAACACAAATTTTATGAGGGACAGAGGAAAACTCAGGCAAAATCAGGGACATCCCTGAAAATCAGGGGCAGTTGAGAGGTAAGCCCAGTAATCTACATACATTACGTATCAATTGTATGTCCATTACCTGTTAATAATGCTCTAATATACATTTAATCCCTTGGAATTGTTTAAGGGGAGTTGCTCTGGTTCCTAATTTTACAACAGTCCAGATTCTATGAGGGTCTTTTTTTGGTCTTAAAATTGGTTTGTAACAAACAGTAAGCACAGCAGTACAGATGCAGGTGGTATTTTAAACCTTTTAAGCAGCTGTACGTATGGGTTTGGTCAAGTGCTAAAATGGTCAAAGATCAGACTATCCAAAAAATATTTTGAGGAAGGAATAAGGTTATGGATTTCAATTTTTACTCATTTCTATATTTCAGAAGTTCCAACGTATAAAGGAGCAACCTTTGACATTAATGGCTACTACCAGCTATCACGAGTAATTATTTTCAGCAGTTGGCATTCACTGCCTGGTAGCGTATAAGTCACTTGCATTTGTAGTCTATCCTTCTGAAACTATCGCCTGTGTCTCCTATGGTACCACACTATTCAGCAAGCACTTTTTGAACCCAGCCCCCCCTCCAACACACACACACAGTCCCACACTCTAACATGCTCAAAAACAAGGTGTCCCAACTCATGGGGTCATTCTGCCTTCTGTTTGTATCCGTATCTTAAATCCACTTGGCCTATTATATTTAGGTGATACATTCATGCATATTCTGACTCTGTATAATCCTTAATATCTGTATTCTATGTAATACATTCTGGGTTGTCCCTAAAAAAGGGGCTTGTTCTTTCAGTGGGCCTACCTGGCTAACAACATTCAATAAATAAATAAATATGTACATAAATAAATACATTTCACTTAAGGGTGAGAGAACCACAAAATGTTCTTAATATGCAAGTGGTAGTTGCTGGTTTCAAATCCTTGTCTACTGGGTCTTTTACCATCTCCCTCAGGCTGAGAGTAGCTGACAAGAAGCTACCACAAAGGATGGGTGAAATTAGCAATTTCCACTAATATGAAATGTACTAAAATCTGCAAATTTCATGAAATTCCATGAAATCTGATAACATTTTGTGAATTTATTTTAATCTTACTCGGCTACCCTGCAAGCTAGAGGGAGGCATAACAACTGGCATGGTTACTTACTGTTAAAGACGCTAAGGGCCTGCCAAATACCATGGCATGGTGAGGGTATCAGTCACATCAGATGGGCGATTGAAATTGAGCGACTCAGTTTGGGGTCACTCAAGTCTGGGCACTTGTAATGTGAGCTACCCTGAATGGGTAGCGAGGCACAGTTATAGTGCAGATGAGGGAAAACAAGAGCGACTGTGCAGGAGGGTGAACAGAAGAGGAGGATGAAAGAAAGAGGTATGTGGGTGGTAGTTTGGCAGGGTGTTGCCAAACTGGATGTGTGGTGTGGTGTGGTGTGGTGTGGTGGGGAGTGTGGAAGGTTCAGGGTTTGGGACTGGGTAGGGGTATGTTTTTTTTTTTTGGTGTTCATGGGACTTATATTTTTTTTGTGAGTCCCATTTCCCCACCCTCAGATTGCCCCCATGTTCTCTCCCTCACAGCTTGTGTTTCCCTCCTGAGTTGCCTTCCTCCCTGAGTTTCTCTCCCTTCCCAACATGCACCCACCTGGAGTAGATAATATAAATTTAGGATGGTGCAAGGGCAAAGCTCCTGCAAGGCGTGCTGTATTGTGTGTGTGGGGGCACCCCCACACATAAATATGTTCCTCCATTTTGAAAGATTTAGTTGATGTTTTTAGTACAGTGGGGAGTGTACATCCCCGTTTTGCATTCCGGCGATGTACACTCGCTGTAACGGCACTTGCTGTTTAGCGGTTGCCATTATGACATAGAACCCATTTTGAGCAGGTTAAAACCTACATAGGCCTAAAGTCTGAAATGTTATTCCCTTGTGAAATATGGAAACATTTTGTCATATATAAAGCAGCCACCTTTGGAACTGGATACCTTTGAGAACTGAATATGTGTGAACGTATATAGATTCTGGACGTATATATACGTCTACAGTCTTCTAAGGGTTAAAATGAACAAGCATAACCATTGTGGAAGGGTCTTAGACACTGATAACTGTGGCAAGATTTGGTGAAGTTCTTTTCAAGCTAAAAGGGCTCATAATTTCATAATTTGTGACATTTTGTGAAATGTTTCTGAGAATTTTGAGGGATGTATTCTGGCCCAGCAACCCCTGTCCTTTCCAGGATCCAGTACCACCTTGTTGTACCATACGGCTTCCCCAGTCCATCATATAGACAGAACATGGGCTTTTCACCCTGATGCTTACCTGTCCTCCTGTTCTTCCCTCGCACTTGGTGGAGCTCCACATGCCTTGTCTGCCAGCAGAGATTTCTCGCAGAGGGAGCAAGCTCCCTTGACTCACTACAGGAGTTGCTGCAAGAACAGTTACTCGGTGCATCCCTCCCAACTGCTGTGCACTGCTGAGTCGCTTCTGCGGCAGTCTGGCCTGCCTCCTGATGCAACATTTCAAGCTTGCTCCTCAGCTTAGGTCACCTGTACTGCTGGGCCTTCGCTGGACTGAGAATTTGAATGCTTACAACTGTAGGTAAAATGGGTAGGTACATTTTTTATCATTTTTATACAGGATATCACATGTCATTAAGGATGAAACCCCTGTTTACAAGACAAGTCCTGTTTGGTTACATAAAAGTAATAAATCATGTATTACAAGTACTAAGATTTTTTCAAGGTTTGTTAAATACGACGACATTCACTATACACTATGCAAAATGCATAATAACAGTCTATCAAGTACAACAAACAACAAGTACAAAATGTACAAAAATACCAGCAGGCCTAATTACATTAAACTACAAAATGTTCAATGAGGACAAAACAACTAAGAAAAAGTGCATCATGGCATATGGTCTAGATTTACAAATCCCAATGGTAAACCAAGCAGTTAACAACTACGTACACTCTAGATTGAGTTCAAACCCAGTCTACATCCATTACATTATAAAAATTTAAATTGATTAACAAACAAAGCTAAAACACAATTACATCACATATCAAAATTGCTAAACACAGTAATAAACCAAACAATTAACAATTACACACAGCCTAGAAAGTTCATTTCAATCCTGTTTTAAATACATATGTAGATGCCACTCTCACTGAGTATGGAAGTATATTCCACCATATTGCCACTTGATGTTTTAATGTTTTTATCCCAGATTTTGTTTTATTATAATTACCTTTTATTTTATTAACATATACAGATCTAGTCAAGGTTCGAGTAGGCTCAATCTTTTTCGTCAATGCATTAACTGATATGTAATGAGCCGGTTGCTTTATAAAAAAGCGATGCAATAATTTCAACCATATCTCACCATTTCTCTGTTCTAGGGTAGTCCATCCCAGAGTAATTAATAATGTACAGTGGTGTGTTCTAAAATGACATCCCAAAATAAAACTCACAAGTTTATAATAAATGTTATCTAACTTAACCCGCATTAACTTAGGTGCAACCCTATATATAACACTTCCATAATCAATGGTTGGCATCACCATCTATTCCAATATGGTTTTTCTAGTGTTTAAATCCAAATGTCTTGATGTTCATCTAAAGGCCCCTAGTTTCCTACTAACTTTATTCAATAACTCCTTAATATGCTCTTGAAAATTTAGCTCTACATCAAATATTACACCCAGATATCGATATTCAGTTACCTGATCTATTAGAACATTTGACAACGATGTTATACCCAAGTTTGGTTTGTTTCTAGTCCCAAAGTAAGGGACTTTAGTCTTCTTTGTATTAATTGCCAGCCCTGACCTGGGGAACCACTCCTCTATGCTAGGTGATGCACTGTGTGTGTGTGTAAATTGATTTAGGGCCCTATCCATAAATAGTTATATGGCCCTCCATGAGTGTGGCAGGGCTTACATAACTACGGAGTGCACCATCTGCATATGTGGGACATCCCCGCAGCAGGACAATCAAGACTTACAAGTTCCTGAAGGGGATAAATAGGGTGAACAGTAACGACCTGTTTAACAAGAATTATAGGAATGCAATCTCAACTTGACATGAATGGAGCCTGGTAGGGGGAAATTCAAGAGGGATGTGAACAAGGTCTATTTCATAGAGGGGATGGAGGAGCTGTGGAACAGATTACCAGTGGAAGTGGTGTGGGCAGGGACTGTGCATGGGTTCAAGCATGACTGAGACAGGGTAAGGGGACATAGTTCCACTAGGAGGAAATAGGGAGGTAGGGGATTCAGAAAGAGGGGAAGGGGTTTAGGTCAGGAGGTGATGTAGGAACATCTATACTGGCAGACTGGATGGACTCTTGGTCTTCGTCCACCAGCAGTGTCTATGTTTCTATGTTTCAGTGTTGAAAGGGCATGCGTGCCCACTCTGTAACCAATCCCAGAGCCACACTTCAGATTCTGTTTGAAGCTGGGATGGGTGTGGGCCCAAGGGCATGTTAACACACCCCTTCAGAACACAATCTCTCTGGCACAGAAGGCCAGAAGAGGGGGAGCAAGCTACACAGCCCAAAGCCCTGTCAAAGCAATTGCGTGCCCCTCTTATTAGAAATAGGAAAACTTTGGGTACCCAAAAAGACCTACTCTATTCATACCTCCAGTCCTCCAAGCTAGTGTTAGGGCTAGCAAACACTATTGGGAATTGCATTAATGTTGCAGATACTGTATATTGTCTCCCCAATGGGGATATGGCAGTCCTTGAAGGACTGAAGCATCCCATGATCCCCACCCTGTGTTGAGTGAGGGATCCATTGAAGAGCCAACCCGAGCATCTAATTTGATCCCATCAGCTGCAAGACTAATTTTGTCCCAGAGCAGCAGAACGGGATATAACACATACAAACCCCCTGACCGGTTTTATTTATTTATTTGTTTGTTTGTTTTTGATAACCGAGTAGGAGCACTTGACATAGAAAATGCCTGTTTTCAGGCACGACCCAGTAGAGTGCAAACAATAAAAATTTTGGTCAATACAGAGTAGTAGAAGTACATAAATAGATAGTCAATGAGCAGTTAGAAGGGAAATAACCAAAACATCATAGTCAGCATGATACACCAGTAATGTACAAAGGTCTTGGGGAAATAGTAATTCAACATCAGTAAAGTACAATAAACAACAACTATTAATACATAGATCTAACATAAAATGGCAGAACAATAGGATACAATTATTACGAATAAAGTGCAGAGCAGTTGGATAATATGGTCCCCTGGTAGGAGAAGGAAGGTTTAGTTAGTAAAGGAGGGAGAGAAAGAATATAGGTAAAAATATGGGGATAAGTTATGTAGGTAAGAGCTGATTTAGGACAGTGAACAGTGGGTTCATAGGTTCATAGGTAGTTACAAGTTTGAGGGATAAGCCTATTTAGAACTTGCCACCATATATCCTAACGGTGGAATGAGAACTTTCATTCACCCATATATTGGTCAAGCCTGGATTTAAATTCAGTAATGTTAGCACTCGAGACAACAAATGGTAGAAGAAAATTCCATAATGGTGGTATCCTCTGAGTAACAACATTTCTTCTTCTAACAGTTTTATTAAGGCCAGTCACTAATGTGAATTTGTGCGAGTGTGTGTTATTAAGTGTGTTTGTTTTTCAAAACAATGTGTTTCAAGCATTGTAGGATCATTGTATGCTCTATGCACAAGACACAATTCTCCTCTTATAGATCCATACTGTACAGAGTATAGCCCCAGTGATTTCAGTCTTTCGGAGTACTCCAGTTCAGATAAGTTACTTATTTTCCTGGTGATTCTCCTCTGAACCCTCTCTACTAGGGCTTTATCCCCAAGAGATGTAGGAGCACAAAAGGGAGAACAATATTAATATAGTAAGTGCAACGAGTGTTTGCCCAATGACTTAACCCCATAATGCTGCTCTTGCATAGAAACTTTAAGTGTGACTTGTTTGTATATTTGCACATTTTTATCCTGCACGTTTTGTCTAGTACTATTAAAATTATTTTTGCAGCCAATACTGGTGCTGGTCTTCCTTGGTTTGCTTTGGCATCAAATCAGATGCTCAGGTTGACTCTTCACTCACTCTGCTGCTCTTGCAGAGAAACTGTGAGTGGGCCTTGTTTGTATATTTGCACATTTTTATGCTGCACTTTTTGTCTAATACTATTAAAATTAGTCTTGCAGCTGATACTGGTGCCTTTCTTCCTTGGTTTGCCCTGTTCTCAAATTGGACCAGGTACAGAAGTTCACTATGGAGTGAGGGTTTGTTTGCTGCATCTGATTTGATGCTCAGTGCTCCGTACAGCTCCATGCCAGTGACATCCCCCAATTTCATATGAAGCTCCACAGTCACAGAGTGTGATAGGTGGGAGCTGTGGATTCTGTTCAGTGCTGACAGGCAATAGGGTACAGAGCCATGTGTCTGGAACATGCTCAAATCATGTATCCCAGGCCACTCACTGAATCAAACCCTAAACGGGGATAAGAAACAGTTTATTACACCTCCAGATGCTCTTATGTTTGCCTTTTTTTTTATTAGCAGTTTTTCAGTTTTTGTCCCCATTTTTTCCCTAGACCCAGGACTCCAGCACACATGTGCGCATGCATGGAGGCACACACACACACACACACACGCTGAGTACTGGCTTTCCCTTCCTCCCCACTCCTGGCTATTGCCACCACCCACTCCCACCCACCCCTCCCACCTACTCTTCCTACCAGACCTCCACCTGGTGGGAGCAGGACTATGGGGAGGACCCAACCACCCAAGGAGAGGAGAGCTACCTAACAGCTGCTCAATCCTTGCCCCCTTCCTCCCCTCACACCAGCTCCCCAACAACCTGAGGTCATTCCCGAACCTGGGTCACTGGCATAGCCTGAGGTAAGGCATCCTGCGTCACTGGGCTGATTTTTGTTTGCCTTTTAAGTGTCTGTCCAATATGACCATTTTTTGTTAAATTTATTTATTTTTGCAGTTCTAATTTTCCTGAAACCTCTCCTCTGCTGCTACTGCTGTCTGTTTTCATGCTGCCTGAATATTCTATGACAAAAAAATAATGCCGTTGTGCTATTTAGGTGAATATCATGGAATGGTGCCACTGATGTTATGGAATGTCTTAGAAATATAAAAAGATCGTGCCACGCTGGTGACCCAGGTTCAGGAACGAGCCAAGGTTGCTGGGGGTCAGCAGGGGAGGGAGAGGATCGAGCATCCAGAGGACAGCTCTCCTGTCCCGGGAGGGACAGGGGTCCCTGTTCGGCGCTTGGCTGGCCTCTGGCAGAAGCCGGAGACACAGCAAGTGCTGAAGCATAAAGAAGGGGCTGGAAGTGGCAGACTCGGTGGCAATGTCTTGACATCAGGGCACTAGCCACTCCCCAAGAACAGGGGAAATTGCCCTTCAGCTCTGGCGGAGACAGAGCACAGGAGCTTGCCCTCGATTTGCAGCCGCCTTCCTGGCACCCTCCCAACAGATGCTACTAGAGAAGTTCAGGGTGTTTGGGGCTCACCTCGTCCCTGCCAGGGGGATAAACTGTGGCTACGTGGGCAACGGAGGATAGACCAGGTAGGAGCAGACCATAGAGGGATGACTCCTAGGTGCTCCTGAGGAGACCAGAGCTGAGGGAAGAGGAGGAATAAATAGAAAGTAAAAAAAAAAAAAGAAATATAAAGAGAAAGAGCAGTAGCTGGTGAGGTGAGTAAAGCTTTACTTAGGTTTGAGGGCACATCATTGCTAGATTATTTATTTATCTATGAAAAGTTGGTCAAAACACATCAGAATACATAACTAGCATAGAAGGGAAAATGGTAGGGCAGTTAACTATATAAAAATAAATTCCTTTCACCTTTAAGCAATGAGGCACAATCAGGGGTTACATTAACAGTCTGTTAATCATCCCCTAGAAGAATTGCCCCATGCCACATGCCCCTTGAGGTGATTAACTGATTGACAATGTTATCCTAGGGAGTATCTTATTGCTAAAATTGGGTAAACGAAAATGCTATGTACCAGTTCTTTTTTACAGTTAGTTGTATATTTCAAGCTCTTTTTTCATAACGTAATCCCTCCATGTTTGTTTCTCATCTTGAGGGAAGTTATATTATCATTGCCACTATCATCATTATTATTATTTATTATTATTATTAATGTATAGTATTATCATTATACTAACTCGAGGAGTGGTTGCGTAAGACTATGGTTCAATGTGAGGAAATAATGTGCTTGTGTGAACTTGTGATTATGTATACTTTGTGGCTCTATTTGTTCTCACCCCCTAGTGATGGCAGGATGGGATCAGGGAAAACAAAGGCCCGGAGAAGGGGTATGAAGAGTGCCAGCAGGAGGAGGTGGGGATGATAGAGGGTGTCCTAAACAAACTAAGCACTGAGTGAATTTGGAGGCATGCTCATATAGTGCTGGTGGGTGGAGCTATTCACCCCCATTGAACCATGGGCATAAACCCTTTAATTCAATGTGAGGGAATAACATGCATATCTGAACTTGTGATTATGTATACTTTGTGGCTGTACTCGTTCTCACCCCAAATGATGGGAGGCCAGGATATGGGGGAAACAAAGGCCCAAAAAGAGTAGTGTGAAAATCTCCTCCAACTCAGACAGTGTAAATGACAGCACGCAGGACAGGAAAACCCCCCTGTGGTGGAAACCTCTGAGGAACCATGGCTGCTGGACTGCCCTTCCTCTGGGTGTACTAAGAGGAGGTAATCCTAAAATATATTCAGACTTTGGAGAACTATAGTGCAGGAAGGATCCAGATTGTTGAAGACTTTGTATTAGGACTCTTCTTTGATGATGGTGGTGATGAAGATGATGATGATGAGTGGGTAGTCCAAGCAGCATAATAGGGCAGTCATGAAACAGTTTGATGAGGAAACAAGTCTTTATCCAGTGATAAATGATGGAGCAGAGAATCCTGGAGAGGTGTTTGAGATTTCAGGCTCAAGCAATGGTTGATCGTGAATGGCATGACCTCCATGAAAGTGGCCAGTAGAGGAATCCTGGAGTAGTGGCACTGTTTGCTAAGTTCCATTTGGGCCAATTGTCTAGGTCCCTTGTGGTGGACTGCTGAAGAAGGCATCTGAGATGTTCAGACTGGGAATGCAGGCACCACATGGCCATGTCGGTTGGCCAAGAAGAAGGATTGAAGGGTCAATTCATGAGTGAGGCCCCCATGGGCCAAGCCAGGGATAGCATAATCCCCACATAGGTCCGCTATGAGTTCAAATGCAGAATGGGTGAGTTATAGGTGAGGCAACCCTGAGAACCAAGCCAGGGAAGGTGAGACCCCCAGTTTGATGCAAAAGGGTGAGTCATAGGTGAGGGCCCCCCCATGAGCCAGGCCAGGGATGGCAAGACCCCCACATAGGTTCACCAGTGGATAAAGTGGAGAAGAGCTGAGTCATAGGTGAGGCTCCCCCACAGAGCAAACCAGAGATGGTGAGACCCCCACATAGGTCCACTACTAGGTAATACCCAGAATGGTCAAGTTGTGAACAAGGCCCCCCATGGGCCAAGCCAGAGATAGTGGGTCCTCGACATAGGTCCACCACTTGGTAATATTTAGAATGGTTGAGTTGTGAATAAGGCTGTCCCCCATGGGCCAAGTCAGGGATGGTGATACCTCCACATAGGTTCAAAACCAGAGAGAGAGAGTGCAGAAGAGTCGAATCATGACCAAGGCACCCACATGGGCAAGACTAGGAATGGCAGGACCCCAAGCAGGTCCATGATAGGGGATAGAGAGGAAGGAGAATCATGAGAAAGGCCCCTACATGGGCCAAGCTTGAGAGGAAGGAACTCCAACAGAGATCCTCCATAGTAAGTATTGTGCAATTGGCAAGTTTAGTAAGGTTGAAGGAAATCCACTGCTGCTGAGCTGGTAAGGAGAAAGCAGAGAAGGAACTTAAGTGCTGACAATTATCACTGTTGAAATAGTCGTGGACAGTTGATCTTAAAATTGGCTTCACTACAATAGCTGCAGATATGGAGGTAATGACACTCATAGATAAAGCAGGTGGAGGTATTGTAGTTATCGCAAATTGGTTAGTGCCCCTGCATGCTAAAACAGCAGCTGCTTTGGCAAAAAAGGAGAGGTGGTAATCATAGAAGAAAGTGCCCCCGTATCTGGCCCTCAGGTCTACCAACAGATACAGGTAGGAGTCCAACTCCTGGCATAGGGTGGGAAAAGAAAGCATAGAATGTCCCAGTATAGGCTAAAGGCCAGCACAAATTCTGGGATGATGAGCTTCTAGGCGAGTTGAGAGTCTTTAGATTTAAGCACAACCAAGACATCCCCACAGGAGAAGACCCTGTTTTCTAGGGTGTCATGGGAGGAAATCAGGAGAGAAATGAGGTTAATGTCTTTGCCCTCAACAGCATTGCACAGATGACTTGGGACTAGGTGAACAGCAGAAATCACAGGAAGAGGAGGGGCTATACTGGAAGAAGCAGGATCCTGAGCAGAAGGTGAAACTGAAGCTACTGGAACAACGAACAATGGGGAAGCTGAAGGCAACTCCACTGAAATACTGGAAAACTGGTGAGCAAGGAGGGAGGTAATCCAGAAGAGGAAAGGAAGGGCTGTGCACCCACTCAGGTCTTGAGGGCTGAAAGGCATATTTGCAAGTCTGTTACAGCAGGATCCAGTGGCTGTTGGATGGACAAGTGGGCTTCCAAGCATATGAGGTAATTCTAGATGGCAGAAAGGGAAGAAGCCAGAGGATTCAGGAGAGTATGGAGTTCAGCATAGGTGTCTGGTGCAAGCTGGGACAGCGAAGCATCAGAAGGAGTAGTGTCGGGTCCGACATTGGCCTGGAAGAGCATATCAAATAGTTCTTGCTTCTTTGTGGTGGGTGAATGGGAAATGCCTAATCGCTTGAGCTCTGATAAGAGATGAGGGATAGTCCAGTCCTGCAAGGCGTAGCGAGGCCTAGGAGATGTTTTTGAAGAGTCGGCCGTTCTTGCAGAGGAGGAGGGTGTGAAGATATGCTCTCCACAGGGTCATAAAAGTCAACAACAGGAGGGTGAATCTGTTGATGTGGATGAAAGGCAATGAGCCTGGGGATTTCCATCAGTGTTGAAGGTCCAGCAGAGGACCTGAGGTATTAAAGGATGATGTCTCTACAGAATTGGAAGGAAGAGGAGAAGCATGGGTGCTAGGGACTTGCATACAAAATGGGAGGTGGCTGTAAAGTGGACCCTGCAGAGATCCACAGTAGCATGTGAACCCCTGTGTGGGAATGGGGAAGCCAGTGGAGAGAGGAGCTCCTGGAGTAATATAGAGCTCATTGAGGGTGGATAGAGATGCCTGGATGAGGATAGATTGTGGGGTAGTATCCTTTGGAGTAGCAGCAGCCCAGTATGATGGCTAAGGAACCAATGCAAGGATGAGGAACTTAGGCACTAGGCTGGACAGAATTAAGACTGATGAACCAGAAAACAGAGGACTGTGCCTTTAAATGCAGTCTGTGTAGGAACAGGAGTGGTAGGTTCATAGTAAAAGTCCTGGTCCGAGTAAACTTCACTTCCTGGCCCAGATATACAGAGAGGGAATACTAGGAAAATAGGGTGCTGCACCTAAAGTTGTAGTCTGTCTGGGCAGTCCACTTAGAAACAAGAGAGGCAGGGTTCAGTTCAGAGCAAATGACATGGTCCAGATGAAATTGATGCCTCACCCAGGGGTATGCGCGGAACTAAAATGCTAGGCATAGATGTCTGCACAGGGAACTGCAGCAGAAAGGGAAAGGGAAAGAGAGGTCCTCTGGTGGAATGGGGTCTAGAGTACTGTGGGCAAGAGATTACAGAGCAAGAGAAGAGGAAGGCAGAGAGAAGCAGCTGAAAAAGAGCTGATGGACGGGCTACAGGGTGCAACACCCGGAAGTCATACCGGGAATTCACAGAGAGAGTGAAGCAGGGAGCCAGGCAGGAACAAAGATCGTAAGCGATGTACCCCAAAAGAGAGAAATGCCAAAAACAAAAAAAACAAGGTACAAGCGAAGGAGCGGGGAGGAGGTAGAGGATGAGGAAATGGGAACAGGCGGCTGCAAAGCAGTCCACTGGGGGAAGGCAGGAGCTGCAAAGGAGTGGAGGGGGTTGGGTGGACACAGAGAAAGAGCCCAGGGGAAAGCAGGGTACGAGTACAGCAAACCAGGAGGAAAGAGAGAGAGATGGTGGCCGGCGGCCACAGGTGCGAGTGAAGCAATGGGAAGGGCAACAAAACAAGTGAGCACAGGGAGGCAAGAAATGGAACAATGAAGAACAAAGAAGAGCAGGACACCAAAGCATGACCACAAACCACACAGTGCTCAGTCCAAAATGAACTAAACGCTGAGTGAGTTCAGAGGCATGCTCATATAGTGCTGGTTGGTGGAGCTATTCCTTCCCCCCCCCCAATTGAACCATAGGCTTAAGCCCTTCAAGTATTGAAAGTGTTGCTGTGGAAACCTCTGGGATTGGCACTCACAACAAAATTGCTGTTTAAGTACTGCTGTGCACATGCTTTACTTACTTCTAATCAAAGTCAAAGCCCTTTACTTACTTATAATCAAAGCCCTCTGCCCATTATTTATTTTTAAGACATCCTCCACAACAGTGCTTAATATGTATGTTACAAATTTAAAAAATAATGCGCTGGAATGCACAGCTGAACTCCATTTGACTAGCAGTTCTGGATGTTTGCCATGGAGATATGGTAAATAAATACAGTGGTATTACATGGAGTAGAGAAAAACAAAAGGTAAATGGATGACTGAATTACTTTGTTCAACATTAGTACCAGAACTTCAACTTCAGTTTACTTACCTATGAATTATATAGATTGTTACTGTATTAAACTCACAAACAGATGGCCAGAGAGGGTTTAACAGCTTAGTGAACTGCTGTAGCAGTACAAGAACTGGTCGTCACTTTGAAGTCAAAGCAAGATAATTTTTAAATTGATGGACTGTTTTCAAAATCCATCCACTGCTGTGAGGCTAAACATACAAGATTAATGCAGGGTTAACAGAGCTTATAGACAGCAGGTGAAGGGACCCTTCCCTTGAAACTTGTGAGATTTTGTCTAAGGACCTTTCCACTGATGACTGACAGAAGATGCAGGAAGGGGAGGATAGGGAGTAGAGCAATCAAGGAGATGCAGAGAGAAGAAGCAGCCAATGGGAGAGGGGAGTTAGCCACTCCCACTTTTAGCAGTATCCTAGGGTATGGTATGCCACAGCCCCATGCCATTGCCCTAAGCTGCATTCATCTGAATGTGATATTTCCAGTATTGAGACTTCCCATCTTGTGCCATTGTGCACCAATTTTTAAAGTAGCAATGGCTACCGCTGTACCAGCTTTGATGCCCAGATCCATACAAACATAACATAGAAACATAGAAGTAGACGGCAGATAAGGGCCTCCAGGCCCACCCTGTCTGCCCTGTTACCCTACCTATTGTGACCCAGCAAGCCCTAATCAGCCTGCTGTTCCCTCCCCTTGCTTTTTCAAGATCCCTTTGTGTCTTTCCCATGCATACTTGAAACCTGCAACCGTGTCTGCCTTCACCACTTCTACTAGCAGTCTGTTCCATTTGTCCACCACCCTCTCTGTGAAAAAGTACTTCCTCACATTACCTCTGAACCTTCCCCCCCCAGCTTCATATTGTGCCCCCTTGTCCTTGAACATCTTTTTCTTAGGAAGATGGTACCTTCCTGTACTCTGTTTTCCTTGAGGTATTTGAATGTTTCAATCATTGTCCCCCCCTTCCCTCCTATGCTCCGGAGAGTACATATTTAACTCCTCAGCCTTTCCTTGTAGGATTTATTGTGCAGATCTCTTACCATTTTGGTTGCCCTCCTCTGTACCACCTCTACACTGTTAATGTCCTTCTGAAGATGGGGTCTCCAAAACTGGACGCAGTACTTGAGGTGAGACCAAACACAACAGTTGCTGCACACAGAGGGTATATCATTAGGATTCCATGTGATAATGGCAAATACTAAATCACAATGGGCATTTGGGTGAACACAAAATGGCAACAGCACAAACAGCCCCTGAAATAAAAAACGAGCATCAGAATGGCAAACCCACAACCCCAAAAGACAAATACCCCACCAAAGCAAATTCTTTATTTCATTTGGGGGTCTTGTACCCGCACTTCAGATGGGGGCCTTGCCCCCAAACCTCCCCATCTTTAGCTAATTACCTCGAGACCACACTAAATGTAGTAGATGGCACACTTTGCCATCCCTGCACACAGTCACCATTATTACAGGCGCTGTTTAAGGCATATCACCCTTTCCACAGTCGCTCAATCTGAGTAGCTCAAAATGAGTCACTCAGATTGAGTCACCCATATCATGGGACACCTGTCATTAGTAGTGAGTCACTGCCAAACAAAGTAGTGCAGCTCCATGTCCGATTTATTTTGTGCAATCTATAACTCCAAAAAAAGACATCCATGAGCATAAATATGGCAGTGATCTGGCCCATTCTTCAAACAGCAGAATGCTAGTTTAAACTAGGCTGCCTCTCACTCCAGTACACCCTGGTGCTTCGCCTCTACCTGAGTCTTCCTCAGGGATGGGCTTACTGGGAGATAACCATCTTAAAAGTATTATTTCAGACTGTAAAAAGGAACTCTCATCTTCAGGATTTCTTAATACCTGAAAGCCCATAAAAAGCTAATTTGATTGAGATATTGTGTTTACCTGTAAGTCTTAGTAGTCCGGGCTTATTAGTATGTAAATCAGACTGCAATTAAGGGCTGGGGGCAGCCATGTGTTTGAGACTTCTGACAGGCAATCATGTCACTGCAGCCTTGGCCCTGCTTTGACTGCAGATAATCCGATGGGTTAAAGAGGAAGTTGGCTATTTTATTAGGTGTGTTTTAAGGTGTTATTACAACACTTTCTACATTTCTTTTTTTTGTATGATCTATTTTTCCGCCCTGTGCTTGCTGGTCCTCCACTCCTTCAGGCTCTGCCAAGTTCCCCCTGACCTCTTCTGTCCTTGCCCGGCCCCTCTCTGGTCCCCAGATTGCAGCCGACCCCTGTGATATCCCAGTGTATCCCTTCATCGGGTGGGTCCCTCTGCTCCAAGGGGGAAGGCACTAGGGGGGAGGATAGCCCCAGCACATCCTTCTAGGGCCCGGGGATGCTGCTGGGGAACAGAAGGCACTGGGAAGGTGCTGGAGGCCCTTAGGAACAGAGAGTCATCATCCGG